>JAFBJU010000347.1:0-102167 GCA_016785305.1 Colistium nudipinnis | reverse complement strand
CCCATCATTATGATGGTCAGTTTTGTTTAAGCTTTTACTCTGCATTTTTCCTTTGCAGAGTTGTTTTACCTCTCACACAAACTTGTAGACTTGTATCCCAACAACCCAGTAAGTGCTGCAGTTGTATTACTTAATCCATTTCTATAATTACCAATGTTTCATAAGCTAAGATATTTTTTTTAATCAGGTATCCTGGTTTGCTGTTGGATGCTACTATCTCATGGTTGGCCATAAAAACGAACATGCCCGGCGATACCTCAGGTATGTATAGGTACACTCTAATGGAAATATGTTAATGGACAGATTGTTGGCATGCATTAAGGTTCCTGGACTCATTCAATATTCTATCTCCTGTAGCAAAGCCACCACCCTGGAGAGAACGTATGGCCCTGCATGGATTGCCTATGGTCATTCATTTGCGGTGGAGAGTGAGCATGACCAAGCCATGGCAGCCTACTTTACTGCTGCGCAGCTGATGAAAGGGTAGGTCCTGGAGTTCCAAACCCCCTTTACAAATATCCTGGGAAATGTTACATGTGAGACGTATACTTGTCTTATTAGCACAACACATGGATTAAAGCTTCATTTAGCATTTATCGTAACATTTCTGACACTTTACAGACCATAATGATTTAAGGACGTTTTAAGTAATCATTGCTTTCCGTCAGGCAGCTAAACTCTGATTTATTTTTACACTTTTCTTCTTCAGGTGTCACTTACCCATGCTCTACATCGGCCTGGAGTATGGTCTGACCAACAACTCCAAGCTGGCGGAACGTTTCTTCAGCCAAGCTCTTAGTATTGCTCCAGAGGACCCATTCGTCATACACGAGGTGGCAGTGGTTGCATTTCAAAATGGAGAGTAAGTCACGCAGCCAAAGAAAAAAGCACAATACCACTTTGACAAAGGTAGTATAAATACTATTGGCAGCAAAAACTCATGTTGTAACAGCGGTGACAATTTGTATAAATGTTTTCACTGGCTAAGAAGTCCCCTTTTGAAATATGGCCAGCATCTGCTGTTGGTTTTTCAAATATAATCTCAATTAACTATAAACTTCCTGTTTTGGATTAAAGCGTAGAGTAAAGTCCGTTGCTGTTCATTTCGTCTGTCAGTCTAACAGCTGGTTTTACATGTAATGACTACTGTTTACTCTATACTCTAATGGGGATACATTGACTCTAAATGATCGCTCAGAGTTGAGTTAAGAATGTGTTTCACATTTATTTCAGCTGGAAGACTGCAGAGAGGCTGTTTCTTGATGCGATGGAGAAAATCAAAGCCATAGGGAATGAGGTAAGCAACTCTCTATTATTACGTGAGTACCCAGTGGTCAGACCACACCCATTTCTTACAACATTAGATATATATTTTGCTATGATCACACACTCAAGTTGAAAACAGGGCTGTTGGCTTGCTGACAGTGGCTTCTTAACATGACCACTTCTCTGTAAAAAGGATTTCATTTCATTCAATCGTGTTAGTCACTGTTTTTTTTTTTAATTTTAAGGTCACTGTGGACAAATGGGAGCCGCTGCTTAACAACTTAGGTCACGTGTGTCGGAAACTTAAGTAAGTATCCCAATCCATTTTTTTCTATTTGAATAAATGATCTCATATATCCTCAATAGGAAAATGGCTTGCCTGTGAATGATTGTTTTTTTAATTTTATTGACACTATGGATTATCTGGTGTTTGTGTAAGCATGTATACCTCCCCGCAAAACCTGAGAAAAGACCAAGTTTTGCTTGAGTGAATGATTAACCAAGATTATGTGGACTGTATTCTCCACTTTATTCTTTCGATCCCTTTCATATCTTTCTCCTTTAAACAGTTCTCAGAGATGTGCACATTTGTCTTTTGCCGTCCGCCTGCAAAGGCTGGAGCCTCATTGAGAATTCAAGCAAAGACCCTTCAATGAATTATTCATAGTCACCGCTCAATAGACGTAAGGGGCTTGCAGAATGTGTACCGCACAAGTGGTTGTTTTGAAAGGTGCGGATAGTTTAATATAAAAGGAGGATTTCACCCATGCAAAAGTAAAGCTTGTTGCCTCGTTGATTCATTGATGAATGACAACGGTTTCCATCTGTTTTGACCAAATGATTAGTTATCAACAAACATCTGTGTATGATATGTTGTTGACTCGACTCTGTATATTGCGTTGTTTTTTTTTCTTCTGCAGAAAATATAACCAGGCACTGGAGTACCACCGTCAAGCACTAGTGTTAATCCCTCAGCATGCCTCCACCTACGCTGCCATAGGATACGTGCACAGCCTCATGGGAGACTTCGAGAGTGCTATCGACTACTTTCATACGGTAAAGTCCTTTCTATTAAAATGTTTGCATTTTTCGTAATTCTTTTCCTAACAAATGTCTTTTGTCCTTTCTATTCGTAATTCTTGGGGCTGTATTTTTCTTTCTGTGGCAGGCACTTGGACTGAAAAGGGATGACACTTTCTCAGTGACAATGCTTGGTCACTGTATTGAGATGTACATTGGAGACACAGATGCCTATATAGGTATGATACAGCTATAGCCCACTTTCAGAGTGGGAATTCTTTGTATCTATGTTTACATTTTCTTTAGTGCACAAACATTTGTTTATAGTTTAGCTGTACTAGTATTTGCATGACTACGTTTATGACACTTCTTCATAATGTGTTACTGGGTTTATTTGTAGAACTCTAGATATTGTGCATTGTATTTTATTTCAATAGAGGTTGCAAATGAAATTCTCGAGTAGCAGCAAATACCTTATTGGCAGACATCTCAGATATTCAATTGCTCAGCATGCAAGGGCAAATATTTAATCCCTGTTCCGAGGCACCAACAAATACGTGAAGCCTGTAAAATAAGCCTTTAACTATCTCTTTGGAAAATCAAATATTGTAATTTGGTTTCCCCTAAGGCACAGACATAAACGACAAAGTGCGAGGCAGCCTGAACACGCCGGCGCTGATGAAGATGCTCAACACATCCGAGCCCGGTGACCTCCCAGCCACGCCGAGACAGGAGGACACCAGCATCACATCGTTGGAGACGCCGCTGTCGAATCAGGACAAGATGATGCTGGAGACGCCTCTGCGGCTCTCTTTAACCCTGGAGTGCGACATGTATGAGAGCGACGTGATGTTAGATACCTTATCAGACACCAGCACGTGATGTCGTCCCGTCGGGGAGGTGGAACTGTCATAGCAACAGGTTGTCATAGATACACATATCTAAGCCCAAGGACAACATTCAATCCAATAGGTCGGCAATTGTCCTTCGCCAAAGGCTTCATGCGGATTCCCCCTCCTGTGCATTACACATGGTTTCTTAGAGACAGAAAAGAACATAAGAAGGGGAAAAAAAGGGGGATTTTCTTTTTTTCTTTTTTTTTACACCATATTTTACAAAAATACACTTTGAGGGGGAGTTAACATGTGCATTGGTGAAGGGATTGGCTGCTTGGTTTACCATTGGACCTTGGGTTAAGCTTGAAGCCAACGGGAACATGTGACCCGCCGAATCTTTGTTGAACAGAGCAAACAAAAGACGCATATCTTGCGTCAATACTAAAAGACTGTAGTCGCTTATTACTGCCTATGGCAGATCCCACCGCATTGCTTAACCTGTGGATTTTCACCTTGAATAAAGAGCTGGCTAAATACTGTTTTGTTGAAAACAATTCTTGGTAAATCCTACAATAAACCATTCATTTATCTTTTTCTTTTTTTGCATTTCTGTTTTGTTTTAACTAGAATAAAATGGCTGTGTCACAACTTGCAGAGCAGCTGACGATCAGACTGCAACATGTTTATTATTGTCCTAATTTTAATTATGGTTTTCCAACACTTGTCATATTGACACAATCTTTTGTAGATTTTAGTTCTGCTTCCTGACTTGATAGGTTCTCAATGTAAAAGCTCTCGCGGCCTGAGATGGTAAACATGTGTCTCACACAACGTGTTTTAGCAAACAAGGGAACATCTTCAATGATTTGAACAAAACAAATAGACCATCGATTACCTGTGTGGGATTTATACTCTACCCAATTTTGTCATCAGTGATACATCTTGATCCTAACATGTCCCTGCTTTTTAGAAGTTGTGAATTGAAATCAAACTTCAGATCGAAATCTGTTGAAATGGCAAATGTTTTATGGTAAACAAGGTTCGTCTCCAGAGGAGACCCACCAGGTGATGTGCATGTGGTGCGAGGCGGAGAGGGGGGGGAGGGGGAGGAGGAGGAGGGAGGGCTCCTGACCACACATCAATCCAGCGGCGCCCCATCACTGGTTCACAGTATCCCAGTGTGGTCAGCCCGGGGAAGATGGGCTGTACTCCATCCAAGTCCAGCGTCTCCTACTCCCGGGACAGGGTCTGCCGGGACCTGGACACCTGCTCCACCTTCGTCCCCGGCCACAAGAGCTCCGTGTCGACCCCTGAGGGAACTCGGCTGTGTGTGGAGAGCACCGGGGGCAGGCCAACTTTCCTCAGCGGTGAGTTCACGGAACATTTAATGGACAGCGCCGTGGCCTCTTCATTCCCAACGAGGACTGACGGCATGCAGCGCAGCAGATTCAAGAACCCCTCGTCGCCCTGTGCGTGCGTGTGTGTTTTAGCAATTGTGAATCGGTTTTATTTTCATCTGCTCCTCCTCAGTTCCCTGCAGAGACGTCCACGGGCGATCGGCGAGCCAGTCGTCCTGCCCGGAGTCGTGGAGCGCCTCTCCGGGCTCTTGTGGTCCGGGGCCGCAAGACTGAGTGGCCACTCAACCGACCCCGTCCCGCACTCACATGGGACACGGGGGGGGGGGGGGGCCGGGGGGGGGGGGGGGGGGGGGGGGGGGGTCTTGAAATATATTTTCATTAATATTCTTTTGTATTCATTTTCACTTGAATGTTGTACACTGCAACATACTATTTAGATTTACCTCAGTAAAATATTTGAGTACCTCTTCCAACCATTGTTGAAGAATGAATTCATCTCCGACACAAATACTCTTTACAAAAGACTCCTGTCCAAAATGCGAATACAGTGAGTTGCAGACAACTTAATAATACAACACTGAAATCAAACACACACCAATTGATATGATTGTGATTGCTAATCACTTTCCTAAAGGCCCAACAACGACACTTCGGCGTCAAAGGCGGCGTTCGACTTTTATCTCTCTCCCTCTGCACTCGCGATATCGCTAATCTCGCGCGAGCACACCGGGACAACACGGCGCTTGCAGAAGGAGATGGGGAGAAATGAGGTCTGAAAAGGACCAAACGACCGTGGGCAAGGATAAAAGCGTCGTCGAGATCCAATTTCGGGACATCCCGAGAGATCAAGAGAACATTCCCGGCAACGCCAAGCTGAAAGAGGAGAAGAAGGAGGTGTTTACGAAGGTGAGGGGCCGGCCGTGTCGTGTCGCATTGCTCGTGAGGTAGACCGACATGGAGGGAGGTGGGCTGCTTTCAGCACCGCGGACAGCGACACCGTGGACGCTCATTTCCACCTTTCCACCTGACTCCGCCACACGGAGCGACTCGTTGAGGAAGCTTGTGATATTTTAAAGTGAGGGTTCGAAGCACTGCGACGGCGAACGATTATCACAACACCGCCGTCCTGATCCCCGTCCATGCTGGTGCACCATCTGTCGTTTAAAACACGCTCTGTCAAAATACGACGCACGTGATTATGAGCCATGACGCAACTCAGAGTATATATATTTCTTTTTGTTGCAGTTACGTGCACCTCTTGCAGAAAAAACAATAAATATACAATATTTCAATGATTTGTTGCAGGTGGTGATACGAAGGCTTCCACCTAACCTGTCAAAGGACCTACTAGAAGAGCAGCTGAGTCCCTTGCCCTCCTACGACTATTTTGAGTTCTTCCAAGCAGATCAAAGGTAGTGTTCAATTTCTTAACCTTATGCAAAACGTATGTCACCAATTCCTTTTTATGAAACTGTTGTATGACTTCTTCCTATCCGTCTTCTCTCTCTCTCTCTCCACAGCCTATATCCTCACCTGTTCTCCAGAGCATATATTAATTTTAAAAACCAAGAAGATATCCTGCTGTTTAGAGACCGATTTGACGGCTATGTCTTCATTGACAACAAAGGTATGTCCTTAGTTTGTTCAAACTCATTTCAACGTGGACAAACTGTGTGGCATGTCCTGCTATAGTAAATTGCAAACAAAAACACGCATACACGTGACTGTAGAGTGTTCATTGACATCGTCACTACTTTAAATTACGTGATGCCTTGGATTTCAATATTTACTCAGGTCAGGAGTATCCCGCAGTGGTAGAGTTTGCCCCTTTCCAGAAGATTTCTAAAAAGAAACTAAAGAAGAAAGATGCCAAAGCAGGGAGCATTGAAGAAGGTACAGTGGCATTGGTTCTTATCTTGTAAACATCTTGTTCTCAATCTTCATGAATGAAGGCCTTACTGACTATTAGAGGTACTGAAACACCCTCAGATCCAGAATACAAGCGGTTCTTGGAGATTTACTCCTGTGATGAGGAGAAGTCCATGGCCAATCCTGAGACTCTGCTTGGAGAGATAGAGGCCAAGACCAAAGAGCTTATAGGTACAGTACCATATGCATAGATGATTATTGTCCTGTGAAGCATTGCAATACATTAAAAGCTGCAAATGCACAAAGGTTATTTAATGTTTCTTTATTTCTCTTCCCTTTTTTGCTGTCAGCCAAGCGGACAACACCCCTGTTGGAGTACATCAAAAATAAGAAAATAGAGAAACAGGTAAAAAAAAAAGCAATTTTCTCTGAAAATGTAGTTTTCTTTCTTATGGCCACGTGTTTCCTTACAGAGAATAAGAGAGGAGAAGAGAGAGGAGAGGCGGAGAAGGGAGCTTGAGAAGAAGCGGCAAAGGGAGGAGGAGAAGAGAAAGAGACGAGAGGAGGAGAGACGCAAACGGAAAGAGGCTGACAAGCATAAGAAATTGTCTGATAAAGACATTAAAATCAAGGTTACTCATCACTGAAAGTCCTGGTTGTGCTTGATTGTTTATAGTGTATTACTTGTCCAGTGCAGCAGCAAATGGTCATAGAGCTTTCCTGTTTAATTGCAAATCCAGCTCCTGAAGAAGAGTGACCGAGACGACGATGTGGATTCAGACAGAACGAAAGACAAAAATGACACAGGGGAGACTGACAGGGGAAAATGGGAGAAGGCCGGAGGACAAGTGAAGTCAAAGGACTCCAAAGAGAAGTAAGTTCACGGCAGAACACGTGGAATGTATGTTTTCAATACTTTGTTTTGTTCACTCATGCTAAAAACAGTTGAGCATTTCCGTTTCCTATTCATTGGTGAACATGCATTGCTTGTCATCTGCAGGCATAGTTTTAAATGTATCTCCCTATGTATGTAAACAATCTACTACCTTCTTACACAACTGCTTATGTAACCCGTGCCCATGCATTCTCCCCTGTGACCACCAGAGGTCAGCCTGAGAGTGACAAGGAGCAGAGAGAACAGCATGGGCGCCGGCAGAGAGATAAGGACCACAGGGGGAAAGATGAAGAGAGGAAACGACAGCGACACCATTACGAGTTTGATAAATTTATGAGACGCAAAGATGAGACCAAATGGGGCAAAGGCTACTGCCAAGACCGAGCCAAGAAAGAGGGGCACCATCATGGCTTTTCTTACTGCCCTGACAGTGGAGACAAGCTAGGGAAGGAGGATAGGGAGGATCTGGGTAATAGGAAAGAGCGCCTCCGAAACAAGGTGAGCGAGAAGGTGAGCATGAAATGGGGGTGGAGGTGGGGTGACGTCAAATCCCTGTGGTTGTCATGATGCAAATTTGTAAGTGTGTTTCAGAAGTTTATTGATGCGTGAGTACAGATGGCAGTCATCCGCTGTGCCATTGAAGTGGTCCCTTGCAGGATCCCCTTTGGCCCAAACCATGCAATGAGAAAATGGATGAACTAGTTTGGCGACACAAATTTGTGTATTCAAAGTTGTTTGCTGCATATTTCTCCCATGTCCCTGCTCTCTTGTCTCCCCGCAGGACCGGCCTGCCATGCAACTTTATCAGCCAGGCGCACGCAACCGCAAACGGATGAGTTCGGCAGGGAAAGGCTACGACTGCATCCCCGGGGGCCCCTCACCTGAACCCGGGACAGATCATTGCTACGAGGTTGTCGCTGTGGCAACGGGGCTGGACAAGGGGTTCGAGAAAAGCAAAGATGAGCTGTGAGCATCCTGGGTGTGTAGAGGAAACAGAGAGGAAATCAGTTATTCACAGCTTTTAAGCCTAAGTTGATGGCGACAGGGTTGACTGGTTATGATTCCGTTTATGGGAGAAACATACCCCATTCAGGGTAGAGCACCTTAGAACAGTGTTCAAGTGTGAAAAAACAAACAAACCCACAGTTGCCAATGTTGTTCGAGGTTTTTTGTTTTGCTGGTGCATGAAGATTTTTAGCACATGCAAAATAGTTGGTGTCTCACTAATTAATACGCGAACCTACTTCCGGCTCGTTACCCGTTTCATCACAGGTATGTCACGCGAGGTCGCCCAGTGTCCTTTATGTCACCATGTTATTGAGGTGTGTAAGAGGCAGCTCACGTGTGGTGTCCTTCAACAGTTTTCTAGTGAATGATCCCGATCAAGTCCTCCTCAACAGAAGTTGTTACTGCTGAAACTGGATGGCTTTTTTTAACGATCTGTTTTGTTGAAATGAAACATAATGCAAGTAGAAACTTTCAGAGAACGGATGTAGAAAAACGTTATGTGAAATGCTGTGTGTATTTTACTGTGTAACCTGAAGTGACAGAGAGTTATTATTTTTTAAGAGAACAATGTCAGAATGTTGTACGGCTTTTCCCTACTTAATCTTAAGCTGGCATACAACAGAGACTAGGATATGCTTAAGGGGCTTGGCATATGATCACCCGTGAGCCAGGAAGAACACATTCTCTACGTTTATATAAAGCATTTATTAGAAATAAAATGGAATTATGACACAGACAAGTGAAAACAATTATTGTTTCGCTATTTGCTTTGTTTTTATTAATGTCATTTCCAGAGGAAAACCCACATATCGAACCACTTGGACAAAGTGCTAAGAAAAAACTTTTTACTGAAGCAAATAAAGTAAAGACGCTCATTCAGAGCATAAGGTAAAAGAACAAAAAACGAAGTGTTCACAATGAGGATATGAAAGTACAATACAAGATCTCTACAAACTACTAAAAACACATGAGGAAAAGAATTTGGCAATACATGGCTCTGAGCTCTTGGTTTCACATAGAGGACAAGAGAGACTGGCACCTGACATGGGGAGACCAGACTATTTATACCTGAGGTAACAGGTGGAGACAATCAAGTGGGGCAGACACTAACGATGGCGGTAAAACACATTAAACCTAAACAGGAAAAATGTACCTTAACAAGATGTGGCATGAAATGAAAACGAGAAGTAAATGAACACAAACAAAACGAACGTGACAAGACGTGGCAAGCCTTTTTGGCATTTAACTTTGTTTATTTTTGTATATTACCTGCTTAAGTTCAAGGAAACTAAAGCTCTGCCATTATGAGAAACTAAACACGGTCCCAGTCCTTGTAGTGGCAAATATAAGCCAGTTGAATAGCCTCAGCCTTTTCTCTCTACATTTAGGTGACACAGAGGTTCCTATGAATATCTTAGTTTTTTTATGACAATAATCTCATTGTGTCGCTCAAACTGTGACCGAGATAAAGCAGAACGGTCATGGTGCGCGACTCTACCCTCACAGGTGTTATTTTGTGCCAGCTTTTTTGTTTCAATGACAACTGTGCTATTACCAGAAATTAAAGGAAAGTAATACTCCCCTGTATTTCACCCCCCCCCCCCCCCCCCCCCCCTTTATTCCACCCCCCCCCCCCCCCCCCACCTCACAGTAGATTGGAGATTGTTGAGGTAATTCATGAATCATAGCAAAGCGGGGTTCTAGCGCCTAATGCGTGACTGTTACTACAGTTGGTAGGACAATGTGTGTCACATGGCTCATTTCCTCTCTGACTTTCTGCAGTCATAGTATCCGTACCCACATCTCCAACTGTCACTCGCCCTTGACCTCACTCCTGTCTTGTGCACTTTGCTCGTATAGGTGAGTTCTCAACCGATTTTTGCCAAAGTTTATTTGGAGAGCGGACATTGATGTTGTTATTGTTTCTTAATTGTTCCTTAGGCTGTATCACATTTTTTAACTTAATTTTGAGGCCTCTTTAGATACATAATTCTTTCATCTCTACTTTTAACTTACTTATGAATAGCAAAATGTCGTTGAACCTTACAGTTGAAACATCTGCGGTGACTTAATAGAAGCGTAATAAAAAGTAAACAAAAATTTGACAATGTAATTGAACACAAAGTTGTATAAACTTGACTAAGCTAAGACGTTATTATACTATCGGAGTATGTTTGAAGGACAGAGGTACAAAAAGTAGTTGAGTGGTAGAAGTGTGCTCTGAGAAAGATATCTTGTCTGTTGTGTGGCCAAAAGGTAGTTTCCGTTTTGTTCCTTTTTGCTGACATGATAATTGTTGCAATAAGGGTATTTTGCCTCTTGCCTAAATTCCAGTAAAGACTCGATGGCTTCAAGTTGTGTATTGAATCTTTGTCATTTTTGAGTCCCCCCCCCCGCGGCCCACTATCCAGTGCGCCATGCGTGAGCCAAAGTGTTTACCGTCTCATGGTGCTGAGATTTAATTCACTTTTCACTCCCAAACGTTTTCGAAAGTTCCAAATTGCACGCCCGCTACCTAGAGACCGTAGGCAATCTCGCCACAAAGCACCTCCTTTTCCTGTGTGAAAACTCCACCTGACACCTTGTTGACTGGCACGCAAACAGTACGCAGTTATGGAGTGCTGAGATGAGTGCTACAGTATCTGTTTCGTCAGTTAGTTTTACACAATTGCCGAAGCATTAAAGATAAGCTCTAGACAAGCATGTCCTCTTCTGGTGCGTTATCTGATTTTGACATACACACGAAACGTAATGTAATGTATTCATATCTGCTGTATAGTAAAAAAAAATATATATTTTTGACAGGTGAAGAGGAACCGTTCCACCATGAGGGGAAATGCCAGCAGCGGCAAGCTAGACAACGCAACCCTGTCCCTGTTTCAGAGCGTAAACACCAGCATCATCATCTCTTTCATCTACATGATCGTCACGGCCATTAACCTGGTGGGAAACGGCCTGTCCATGTGGCTCCTGCTCTTCCGTACCTGGCCCAAAACTCCCTCCATCATCTTCATGATTAATCTCACCCTCACTGACTTGGCCCTCGGTGCGGCCCTGCCCTTTCAGATCGCCTACCAGCTCCAAGGTTATCACTGGACTCTGGGAGCCAATATGTGCAGGTAATTGGTGTGAATGTCCGGGGGTGTCTGTGTCAAACTATTCTTCAAATCCTCAGCTCGCCATAAATGGCAACACCAGTTCTTCAAAAAAACTAACTTCTGTGTATCCGCCTACAGAGTCCTGACCCTTGTCTTCTACACCAACATGTACTGTTCTATCCTGACCATGATGGCCATCGGTATTGATCGATACCTGGGTATAGTCAGGCCCATGCTATTCCGAGATACCAGGCAGCAGAAGTCCCTGGCCGTCATCAGTTGCCTCCTCATGTGGGGTTTGGTCCTGAGCGTTCTGTACCCGTTGATGAACACAGACCTGACCTTTGACATTCCTGAACTCGGGATCACCACATGTTTCGACGTGCTGAAGAAAAACATGCTTCCCTCCATAGCGGCCTGGGCGACCTTCCTCTTCAGCTTGGTGTTCATTCTCTTCCTCTTTCCCTTCTGTGTCACAGTGTTCTGCTATGTCCGTGTCATAAACAAGCTGTCCAGAGATTCCAAGACCGTGCAGAAAGAGAGAGCCATTCGCCTGGCCGTTCTCGTTCTCCTGGTCTTCACCCTTTGCTTTGCACCCAACAACATCCTCTTGTTGGCTCATACTGTCCTGCGACTGTTTTACAATAAGTCTCTGTACATGCCTTACAAACTCTCTCTCTGTTTTAGCTGCGTGAACAGCTGCCTCGATCCATTCATTTACTACTTTGCGTCCAAGGAATTCAGACAGAAGCTGAGACAGCTGATACATCTGCACAGCCTGAGTAGTGTGGACTCAATGAAGATGGAGCGCAAAGATAGTTTATATAGTGCCCAGTGGGGTCAAGAGAGAGAACACGGCCAGGTGTCTTTGATGCCACGGCGCACCGCGGCATAAAGCGGGGAAACATTGGATAAAACAAAAAGGAATCCCAACCAAGCAACAAGCTGTGAATCATTTCCTCATCAAGAATGAACAATTGATTTTGTATATGTCTATGTATCTCAATATTTGCCAGGAGCCCGATATCAATTATCCTTACAAAACATGTTGCATGCACTCATGTAAATATAATGTGAATAAAATGTACATTGGTCTTCGCTGACAAACACGTAGCTGACCTTTAGAACATATTCAACACTACTTCTGTACATGCTCCTGTAAATGTCACTGCACTGTGACCTGTAAATGACTATAATAATAGTACTAGTAGAAGTGGTGGTAGCAGGAGTATAAGTAATACTAATAGTATAGTTGTAAAAGTAGTAGTAGCAGTTTTAGTAATAATAATACTAATAGTAACAGTAATAGTATTAGCAGCAGCATTAGTGGTTGCAGTAGTAATAATAATAATAGTGTAGTTGTACTAGTACTATTAGTAGTCGTAGTAATAGTAGTAGTAGTAATAATTGTAGATATAAAGTAGTAGTAAAGAAGTAGTAGTGGGAGAAGTGTATGATTGGTGGGTCCGCCCACTGACAGGGTCAACGTCATCGCGTGTGCGTCGTGACGTAGGTCTTCGCAGAGAGCAACAGCACGTCGCCTGAGTCGGTTCATTGCATCTGTCCAGCAGGTCAGTGATATAAATCGAATCTTCTCTTATATACCCGTGATACCGTGAAAGGCTTTTTAATGGCTCTGCTCATTCAGCGTTGTGTTAACTTGTGGCCATAGGAACCGTTGGTTCCGCAGAAGCTACGATCCACAACACAACACAAGCTAGCTCGCAGGAACTGATTCAACCAACACCAAGTTAGCACAAGTAGAGAAGCGTACAGAGCCGTGTGTGTCTTAAGACGTTATTGATCGATGATATGCTAACAGCACATTTAGTAGGTTATTATTAACCACATATCCATTATACAGACAGCACATGCTGGTTTAAACTGAAAAGAAAAACGTATATTTATGTTAAAGGCTTCCTGTATTCATTCCGTTTCTCATCATGTATGTTACAGTGGTTGGAGTTCTCTTTTATACACAGTGTCCAGTTTTCGCTGGGATTACTTTTTCATTCCGTTTGTAAGAGAAACAGCAAATCTTCGCAGTGAAGAAGCTCTACCCAGTGAATGCTTATTAATGAACAAGTGGTGATTGTCTTTGTTGAGTCCGTTGTCATATGGTTTAATTATCTTCCTTGTAGTTTCAGCTCAATATGGGTCGATCCTCACCGACAGTTAACAGCTGCAGTCATGTGATTACTGTTGTGCCGAGTGTCTGTCCTAAAGTAGGCCACATCTTTAATCTTCAACTTTGTTTTATCACCAGAAGAGCAGTTCCACCATGGTGCTGAACCCTGTGATCTCCAAGCTCTCCGGTAAACTGGTGGTGCTGGCAAGTGCCTCTCCGAGGAGACTGGAGATTCTTCGCAATGCGGTATGTCTCGTTCTGGTCAAACTCTTGGGGACTGTATGTAGAGCGCAGCTACCACACATGTATTTGTTCTGTGAAAATGTTGCCTTTATTGAACTGAGCTGGTGAAAATGTCTCTTTCGTGGCCTGCGATTCTGATTTTACTATCTGATTATTACTGTGATTCAGTACTCAATGAAAGTAAAGCTATTGACTTTTTTTTCAGTTATTTTGTGCTCTCCTACTTATCAGGGCTTACGATTTGAGGTGGTACCATCATGGTTTAAAGAAACTCTTGACAAGGGACTTTTCAAAGCACCCCATGAGTATGCAGTCGAGACAGCCAAACAGAAAGCCCTGGAGGTGGCCAGGAGGATGCCCTTTGTGAGTGAGGCCTATTTATTTCCGACAGTGTACATCGTATTTTGCTTGTAGTACCGCATGTACATAACATATTGTTTCTCATATTACTTTAGAATCACTTGAAAACTCCAGACATAGTAATAGGAGCAGACACTATTGTGGTAAGAAAAAGACGATATCATGCAATATAAATATATTTTTGTGTTCAATTAACAGTGGCCATTGTTTTTTTTTTCATTTCCAAAGAGCGTGGATGGTATGATTTTGGAGAAGCCAGTGGATAAAAATGATGCCTACAGGATGCTGTCAAGGTTAGTTGTGAATACATGTTTTTTTGAACTCGTTAACTGAGAAACTGTAACTTGTCCTTAAAATATATATTTTTTATTCTTCCAGTTTGAGTGGTAAAGAGCACAGTGTCTTCACTGGTGTAGCTATTATCCTCTGTCACGAGAAAGAAAGTGAGGATCAACTAAATACATTGCAAAGATTTGCTTTCAGAAAGCAAATCTACTAGCCTAAGCGTTTTTTTTCCCCTGACTTGCAGATGAAGAAGTGGATTACCAGTCGATTGACTTCTATGAAGAAACAAAGGTGAAGTTTGCTGATCTCTCTGAAGATATGCTGTGGGAGTACATCAACAGTGGTGAACCCATGTGAGTAATAACCTTTGACCTCTCACATAGGTCGTAACAGAAATTGACTCATTGAGTCAAATGAGTTCATTTCATGAGGTGCAAGCGTCACGAACATGTTGCTTTTTGGACTTTGGGGCTGTGGTTTTATTACAGCTTTGTTTGCATTGTTCTATTTGACAGGGACTGTGACAGCGAGGATTCAAGTTTGTGGTTTAGTTTGTACAGCATGTATACTGTATCTTACAGTACTGTGTGGTTGAAAAAAGCTGCTACCTTTAAATCTGGTTTTAACATTTGTCATTAGAGATTAAACCACAAGTTGACGGCACAAACTAGTGCATGTGTAATCACACATGCATCCTTGGTATACATTAATGACCACTTGCGCAGGTGACGTCCTGACCCGCTACATATTAACAATAACAATTATTTGTATTTGTACTCTTCCCGGTGTCCATACATTGATTGATTTGTCACCATTGACCCAAATTAATACATTCCAACATAGAGCTGTCCACTTGTGTGTCCCAAGATAAAGGAAGATGGATGTTCCAGCTCTGAACTGGTCCTGTATGTGTATGTATTTTAGGGACAAGGCCGGCGGTTACGGTATCCAGGCTCTTGGCGGCATGCTGGTGGAGTATGTCCACGGAGACTTCCTCAACGTTGTTGGATTCCCCCTCAACCACTTCTGCAAACTGTTGGACCTTATTTACAACCGCCACACTTCGTCTTTAGACCTGAAAAGTGCATCTGCTTCTGGGTGCCACAGCGGCACTCATCCTACCTCAGCTGGCCACAGCCCGCCTGTCAATCAAACAAACCTCAACCATAGTTCCTCCGCTAGCCCTGTAAATAAGGTTAGTATTTCTCACATCAATCTCCAGTTTTTTTTTCTCAGTAGTTACACAATGCAATCTTTTGGTCCAGGCGAGGAAGGAAGCCAGTGAAACTGAATCAATGAACAGCTTGTCAAAAGATGCAGAAGACCTCGAGAATGACTCAGAGGATACAATACCATTGATAACCAGCAGGGGGCAGGGGATTGGATTCAATGTGACAGAGCAGGAGGAGAGTGATGTAAATAAAGAGGACTTGCATCGACTCACTGAAATAATGGATGGATTCAAAGCCTCAAAGGTAATGATGTATTTTTTTTAAATAGACTTCTCTATATCAATCACTCTCTTATTTGTCTATTAATATGAAGTTCTAACCATTAAACTGTTTATGCTAAGCTTAACATGAGAACTCTGTTAGCCAAAGGCAAAAATGATCTGCTTGTGTGCACCACTTAAGCCCAGTAATTATCATATTATATCATGTTCCATATGGTCATTTGTTCATCACATATAATCTGTACACAAAGTACCTGATTTACAGTATATTGACAATATGTGGTTTTACAAGTGTTGCACTTTTTCTTGCTCAGGTGCAGCAACATCCTGTAGTCTCTTCTGGTTGCCTAGCAACCTCAGGGTGACCACAAGATTTTCCAGGATACAGATTTTAAACAAAAAACAAGATATTATGTGTTCAATATTGAGCTTTCGAGTTTGGCTAGTTCACATTCAACAGGCATTGTGTTGTAGAAACCACCCGCAGTGATTTGCAAACAACACGCAGTGCAGATTTCTTTTGTAAAATTGTCATTGCACACTTTATAAAACTGCATTTTTCTTCTGTGTTCATTCTGATTTTCAACAACGTCTCAGGCGCTGTTTACGGCTTCTGAGTTGTGCGTGTTTGACTTGCTACATTGCAAGCCAGAGTTGGATGCAGCACAGGTGGCCCAAGAAATCAAAGCCTCTGTGAAGGGGACTGAATGCCTGTTGGAGGCTTGTGTGTCTCTGGGACTGTTGAAGAGCAAAGACAGAAGTAAGTCAGCGCCCAGCCATGTTATTCATTGCACTTAAGTCACATTTTCTTATTTTGATGTGATTAAATACTTATTATTTACAATTTAAAAATCAACCTCTCCAATGTCTCATGGTGTCCTCCAGCATGTGAAAAGCCTGTTTACGAGAACACAGAGTTGGCGGTGTGTTTCCTGAGATCAGACGCACATTATTCGCTGCACGGATACATCCAGCACTGTAACAACAGGCTGTGGCCTCTTTTCTCCCATCTTGAGAGCGCGGTGCGCGAGGGTACTCACCAGCACGAGAAGGCCTCTGGCCAGAGATCTAACAATTTGTTTCAGGTAAATTACTTTCAGGTTGATTTAACATATAGTAAAACATAAGGGATCACATCAAGAATTATTAAAGGTGAAATTTCATTTATTTGTGTCACTTGTCTCTATTTAAAGGATAACTACTACAACAGTCAGGAAATAAAGCTGAGATTCATGAGGGCCATGCACAGCATCGCCAGGGTTACAGGAAAAGACGTGGCCACAGCCTTCGACCTCTCCTGTTATAAAACAGCCTGTGACCTCGGAGGTAAGGAGCAACTATAGAAGGGTCAACACACTGTGTGTTTTGACAATGAGTTAATTATTCTCTTTTTTTAAAGGCTGCACTGGTGCCATGGCCTATGAGTTTACTAAAGCCCACCCTGGGTTGTCCGTGACTGTGTTTGACTTACCTGCTGTGACTGAGATGAGTGAACATTTCCACTCACTGCACAAAGACAACCGGGTTTCATTTGTAGCAGGTCAGTTTTTTTAATCTGCATCAAACATACTATCCTGACTATCAAAATTAACATATTTGGTTGAATTGGGATACAGGGGGGAAACTGGCTCAGTGTGTGACCCAAACTTTTGCTTTTTTTCCCCCCTCCCTATATAAACAGGAGACTTCTTCAATGAGGAGTTGCCCAAAGCAGACTTGTACATCCTGGCGAGAATTCTTCATGACTGGTCTGACGAGAAAGTGCATTTACTGCTGAGCAAAATCTCACGATCATGCACACCAGGTACATATTTGAAATGTTTACCTATTACAAACTTTTAAATGATTCTTTCTTCTTCTGGAGATTTATCCTATGCCTAAAGAAAACAAATGCAAGGAGATCGGCATCGAAACGATGTGCTAATACTACTGTATGACACACTTGCACCATGCTGCCAGGCTGTGGACTTCTGCTAAGTGAGATCTTCCTGGACGAAGACAGAAGGGGACCGGGTCATGGGCTGCTGCAGGCCCTCGGCATGAGCCAGGGGGGGCAGAGGAGTGTGACCGAGTACAATCTACTTCTCAAGAGACATGGTTTCATAACAGCACATGTCGCACATACGAACAACTTCCTGGACGCGATGATGTGCATCAAAGTGTGACATACAGTACATCGCCCCTAACAGCACTATACTGAAGGTCGGATTTATAATATACTGTATGTTTTAGGGTTGGCAATTGTCAAAATCATGGACTAAGGTCAATAATGTGGGAGCAAACCAATAAAGTTGGTATTTCATGTATGTATTTTAAACTACATGTGTGAGTATTACCGTTAAGGTAAATGCAAATATCGGTGTATTTTTTAGAACAGTTATTGTGTATGCCTTGACTCACCATTTTGCAATTTTTGCCATGCACCAATATCTTCTCTTGTCTTGGCTTTCAGGAAGTGCAGTGCTCATAGCCGAGACCATGTTGGATGGATTGACAACCTACCCCGCCCTGCAGTCCCTGAACATGCTTGCCCAGACCGAGGGAATGGAGAGAACGGAGAGCAAGTATGTGGACATGCTAAGCATACACGGATTTGGGAACACGCGTGTGGTTCACACTAAGAACTTCTTGGATGCTTTGATTGCCATTAAAATGGAACGGCTTTAATCGTGGACAAAAACGACCTCCTGGTTTTCATTTGCTTTGTTCGAATCAAATTGTATTTGTTCACCTTTAAGTTGTTTGTTCAGTGGTGGAAAGATATTTTTCCTTGATGGAAAAATTACACAATTAAGTGTTTAAATCAGACAGGGCTGATGAGCGGTGGGGCACCCAAAGAGAGGAAGCACATTCTTTTAGTGTGAAAATAGGGTCAATTTTATCCACATTCTTCCCCCACTCAAGAACTGTTAACACTGATCCTTTAAGTAAGAGTGGCTAAGCCCGCAATATTGAGTCACTGCTTTTCTTGTAACTTAACCTCAGTTTTTGCTTTTTTATCTTTGGATCCCTACAACCCACTGGATTTAAAAAGCTGCAGGGCGGGCTTCTTCTTAGTTTCTGTGTCGGTGGTTTATCATGTGCGCTTTGGCCTACTCCAACACCTTTCATACTTTCAAAGGTCGGGGTCATAGTTATCAGTGTTAATATTAAATATCACTGTTCAACGAATAGCTTACCAGACGGGAGATGTGCTATGGGAAATGTACCGCTCTAGAAACCAAGCTGTCTGGCGCGGTGTAGATTTCTCGTTCCAAAAAACGCTCAGCTCTGCGGTCAGCTGGGCCACTGCTGTGGCGGGAGTGTGTGCGTCCTTGCCTTTTTAAAGCCGACTTTACTATCATACCATGGTGATGCAATCTGGATGCAACTGGGGCTAAGATGATTAAAGAAGAAATAATGGCATCTAAGTAGTGTTATCATCTCAATAGGATGTCATTTTCGTACACTTTCACAGCCCGGGCGGACATGACCTCGTGTTTCCTTCAACTTCTTTGATGGCTGCCGAGAGATTGCCAGGGATGAGGGAAGCAAATCCTTTAATGTCACGGAGGCCCGTGTCAAACAAACTCCGGGGCATGGGCGGGGCCTTCTTCTTGAGTCTGGATCACGTGCGATGGGTTCGGGACCGTTCGTTCTCCTTCTATTACAGTGATTATTATTTTTTACAATTAAAAACTCCAAAAGTCAAAAGTATGCTTTTGGCTGCAGCTGCTGTGCTCCTGAATCAGATCCATTAAGTCGCACGCCAGCTGATAAATACATCAAGGCTGTCTTAAAAAAAGAAAGAAAATGCACACACTGTATGGCTGCTCCATTTGGCCTGTTGGACTGCAGCTCCAGTTTTCTCCCAGGAGTGATCAAACTGCGGCCTCATCCCTTCTGACATTAATCTATCCCAAATTAAAGTTGCAGAGAAAACATTTTGCATGTCAATGTTTGGCTGACAGTACACGCAGCTCCACTCCCGAGTGACATCTGATATCCCGAAAATGCAAGCCAGATCTCCCGGTCGAGAGCCAAGCGGTGCACAACGTCGTCGTTGTGTCTGTAAATCTCCACCAGGGGGCATCGCAGACCTGCAGATCACACGGGTTCCTGCATTGTAAGGCTGCCCCGTTTCCCACAAGTGGCGGCATCCTGGTTTCTGGAGAGAAATTGTACATTTCAACGCCGAGTGACAGTGAGCTAACAGAATTAATGGCTTTGCGTTGCCAGGTTTGGTAATTAATGAGTTCTGTATGCGTGTAGCTGTGTGATTTAGGCCGTTAATCCAGAGAAGCATGCGGCACCGCCCTTGAATTCCTGGATTTCAGTTTTGAGGGAGCAGGTGAAGCAGCCAAACAACTTGACGGGAATGTGGGAATATCTGTGGCAAGGATAAATAGCCCTTATTCTTTGTGACACCGAAAGTGTATCCGGATTACTCTTCGTTTTGGAGCCCTCTCTTAAGTATTTTCCTGGAGGGGTAATAAGGGTGGTCAAGTCATTCGTGGCTATTTTCCTGTCAGTCTGGGCTCAGGCTCTTTGTGACATCTAACTGATTTCCATTTTTTTCTCTTCCAACGAGCAGAGACAGGGGGAGGTTATTCTCGAGTTCAACTATGACACTGAGTGTAAATCACATGAGGTTTGTGTTATTGTTAACACACACACACACTGAACGCATCAAAAACACCATACATTGCGATGCTTTCACGCCACGCCGGTTGTGAAAGCCTGTCGTGATTCAGTACTCGGTACACATTGTGTTACTGATCTGCACTCTCTCTTTTTTTTTTAAGTCAGCTAAGTGACACCAAATGGTCGTGTCGGGCCTGTGAAACGCAGATGAGCGTCACAAATCAAACGGTTTCCACTCGACGCGTGATGAAGCATTTCCACGAAAAGGATTTGCATATCCTGGCACTTCCAGCTGCACCCGTTCACCCCCCTCAGCAAGGCCCCAGCTTTTTGGGGGTTCAGGAGCGTTAGAGAGCCTCCGCGAGGCTCTCTAATGAAAACCATTCAAGTCGATCAACTTTACCCGAGACCAAAGGCCGGCGTAATTTGTGGAAAAATCGCTGAAACTCCAAAGTCATCTTATGTAACGTGATCTTGCCTTATTGAACACTGGCCGCACTGTACGTGTCGGATAAGAACTCAGTCATTTTCTTCAAATGCAGTCTTGACAAGCAGCATGGATAACCACCTGCAAGCAATCATCATTCTAGTGTTAAGTGCTTTGATATCAAAATGACTGATTTAAGACCATTCGCTGCTCGTAGATAGCGACTGGAAAGCACTTCCACATGTCGATAGGGAGGATAAGCCGGGTTTGAGAAAGTCGCACGCTGTGCAACAACCAGAGTCGAGACGCCACCGCGCTGTGCTCGCGTCTTCCGTTGTCCAGTTCCCAGTTCCAGTTGAGAAATCAGCCACGCCAGAGAGCCCACACGTCATCATGGGCGCGAATATTTACACGGGACTAAGCAAGTTGGTTGGCTTTGTAACGCAAACGTGTACTTTTAGGTGACTTTTTCCATGCAACCTCCGGTGCAGCCACATGGGGGCAGCGTTGACTCAAGAAACCTTCGATGCGGATTTTCACCGAAAGTTTCCGCGTCTGTTGACACTTATGGAAGTGACGGGAGAGGACAGACAATTTCACCGCCGACTTATTAGAGATCTTGCACGTACGCAAGTCGAACTTTAGTGTTATTCTAGTTGCGAAAAAACAACAACAATATTGTTTATACTGCCAGCCTGTTTGTGACTGGGAGGGGGGGGGGGGGGGGGGGGGGGGAGGGCGGGGGAGGATAGGCAGAATCCAAATGGTTGCACACAGAATAACAAACACCCTCTAATCAGTCGTTTTTTTTCTTCTTCTCCTGTATGGCCTGTCGAAAGTGAACTCATGCACGGGCACCTGTTTCAAGAGAACAGGCTTGTTTATCAAAGTCCTCCTCTGTCAACAAACAGAATAAGCGCGATGATGGCTGGCTCCTCAGCCCACATCTGATTTCAGCAAATGTGCGATTGTTCAAAGTGAGTTGGGCTTCATTGATTTGTTTCAAGGCAGAGGAAAAATAACCCCAGGGCTTCTACCAGTTAGAAATAACAATGGAGTCCTTCTCTGCTGTTTGTAGTTGTTTTCTCTTTTCTCTCTCTCTCCCTCTCCCCGTATCTCTCTCTCTCTCTTTGGCGTGACATCAGTAGTAGAACATGGGTTCGATTTTCACGACTAAGTTCACCAGGGATGGGGCTGTAGTTTTGGGCAACAGATCAGTAGATTATATGTGTACGGGAAATAGAATCGTGCTCCCCTGATTTTGTTGAATTTAAAATAGAATTGAATTGTTTAAACTGAAAGATTGACAGAGATAAAACTCAACACATCAATTAGTATTATTAATGAATCAACCTGTTTTTAATTCACAAAAAAGAGTAAGTGTAGAAACCACTTGTAGCTTTAGAAGTCATTGTACATTTTTTAGTTTCTCCATGATTCCCGTCTTAACTTAGTTAAGATATTTGCCTCCTGACTTTGAACTGCATATTGTACAGACACAACAGAGGTTTCCTTCCATAACTTTTCTCCAGCATGTGAACATGCATATTTGTCAAACATCTGCTTTGAAAAATTGGATCGAATCAAGTGTGTGGACCTGTCCACACATAACCCTGAACTCTGACCTCTACTAGACCCCAGGTTAGGTGAACCTGAGCAGTGAAACTCGGTATCCACCACCGACCAGCCCAGAACCAGAGCCCATTTGGCACCTGCCAAAAGCCAACAATAGTCTCATTAACATGTGGGAATATTTGTTGCGGTCAAATAGGGGCGTCTGTGTCCCCTTCCTGTCTCCATGTGATGTGTGAGGTGTCACTCAGCGATACAGTAGGGGAGGAGACTGTGTGCTGAAATGGCTGGTGACAGGGCTTTCATCCGACCCACTGAGGGCCCTTTGTTGTTATTTTGGGATCTCTCATGGGTGCAGTCTGCAGTGAGAGAGCAGCAGACAGACTGGGTCTCATCACTGCACGGGCACACACACACACACACACACACACACATACATGCACACACTTGCATACACCTGCATATACAACAAAAGTAGTGTCATGCTCATTGCCATGTCAATCACACTGGCTGGATTTCAGAGTCTACGTCAGCATAAGGGAAATCCATTCATTTTCAGTAATTAAAACTGAAGTAGAATATTTCAAAATGATTTGTTCCTATTGCTCTCTAGCATACTCTTTGTATTATGTTGTTTTGGATTATGAGACAACAAATCAACAATTTGACCTCTAATATCACATGATTTTGATTGATTGTGATTGTGTCGGTGAAATGTTTATTAACTGATGGTGCACATTTTCTTTTTTTTTTACTGGTGAATAATGAGCTTAAAGTCGTCTGATCTTAATTATGGATGCATTTATAGAGCCTAGTTTTTTTATGATCTGCAACAGTGAAGGATTATGAGTACCAAGCAACATATTGTGTTGCTTAGAGATTATTTGTTTTATCACACCCTCCCCTTTTGGTCCCAAACCGGATCCAGGCCTCAGACTCTGTAAAGGCTCAGTTCAAACAAATGACTTTTTTTTTTTATTAATTTATTTTTGTAATATATAGTTATGTACAGCTAACCAGTGCAACACATGTATAAACCATTAACAAAGTGGGCTTTTAAATTAATCCTACATGTTCAAAGGCTTTTAAATCATTTTTTATGTGATTCCAATAAACACGTTTTGACCAAACAAATTTTTTTTCCCACCAAACTTGATTCATCTCCATTTTATCGGGGTAGTGGCAGAAGTTTTAGGGGTTTCATTACATTTGTGTCGCACACAAATACAATTATCTGCGTGGGTACACACGCCACAAGGATAAGTGCAAATTAAGTAGTTGTAATAAGGGTGAACTGACCTTTTTATTAAAAAAAAACAAAAACACACCACAGTCCTTGCCACAGTGTTGCTTCAGCATTCTTCATTTGAAACTTGTGCCGCATGGATGAAAACCAAAGTCTCCAGTCAACAGCTTAAGTCTATTTGATATCACATTCAAACGGTGACAACGATCGTCACCTCTGACAGTGTGAGATGCAAAACAAATGTTTAGCCTATCAATGGCTCGTGGCGGTAAGATGTTTATGGGGTTGACAAAGTTGTCTTTGTGTCTGTCTTGTCGTCTGTCATCACGCGCGGAAGGTGTCTCGGCGGCGGCCTCTGACACGCATCACAGGCGGCTGCCGCTTTAAAAGGAGCGAGGCGATATATTCCTCTCACTGTGCGATGGTGACCCTTGCTCTTAACCCCCTGCAGCAGCAGTTCATCCTCCAAACAATAACAATCAATTCCCCCCGCACATCTGACAGAGCCAAAGAACAACTTATAAATGATATGCATCTCCTGCTGGTCCCATGGCAACCGCCTTGACTTTATTGTTGCCTTGCTTTGATCCCGCCAAGCTTTGATTCATTTCTCTTTCACCCTTTTAGCTAAACATATCATGTGAATTCGGAGCTTTGTTCCTGACAGGCCCCGTCTTACCTCGCTCTCTCCACAGGCTCCTGACGCATCCCAGAGGAGCCGCGGAGGAGGAGAGGAATTCCACTGGATTCAAAAGACTCCGCCGGGTTTCTTTTTTTTTTTTGACTCTTGACGCCTTTACCCTGCTCTTCATGTTGACCTGTTCCCCGTGATCCCCTGCCAAACCATCTCCCCGGCTCTCGGGGACCGCGCCTGTGTGTGTGTGCGCATGGGCATGCACGGAGGTAGTACATAGGCTTTTATTCAACACATGTTCCGGTCGTGGATGTATCTGCATGTTCGGGGCTTTTGAGTCCGTGAATGAGCGAAGTGAACTTTGATCCGATTGGTTGGGCGTTTTTTTTCCCCCTTGTAAGTTTGTTGACAGAAGTGCGGAAATGTTGCCAGCTTCCTCGCCAACTGCAGCCGTCAGTGTATTCTTATGGTTCCCACTGAAACATTTTCGGCAGTTTGACGTGATTTTAAGACTTGTCTTCAAAAAGGGCGCAAATGTTTTATCCGCGGGACTTTCACCAAATGAGAAGGTAATGAAAAATGAAAAGTGTATGTTTTCTCAGTGCCATCTGGTTTCAATCACGGCAATATCCTAAACATGACTAGTTTCTTGAATCAGCCACCCCTCGCTTGCCTCCAGGACATTAGGCGCTCATTATTCCAGTCAGGCCTCTCAGACAGCCACACGAAGTCGACCGTTTTCACCAGTAAAAACCCAGATAGAAGTCATTTTTCCTTTTCTCTCATTCTAGTGCTAACTTTACAATAGCTGTTTTGACTGCCATAATGCAGTTCAGAATAATTACCCCACATTATTAAAAGGGTGCGATTATTACCATGGATTATTACAGTTGTTGCTAAACCCAGTCAGAAAAAAAAGATTGAAATATAATTGAGACAATTTCTTCACTCACGGATGCACTGATCGCATTTTGGTGGTCAAAGGTCAAAAGTCAAGGTCACGTGACCTCCTGGCTTGAGACCGCGATGTATCAGGAACGCCTGGAGTGAGTCTGGCACAAGTTTTTATTTGGACTTAACCTAGGGTCAAAAGTCAAATGTCAAGGTCACAGGGAACATATGAAACAGTCGTCTTTGCAGGAAGAAGGTCAGGAAGGCTTGGGAGAGAATCTCAACATTTTTTGGCACAAATGTTGACTTGGACTCATGAATAAACGGATTATAATTTGGGGGTCAAAGGTCAGAGGTGGAAGCCACAGTGCCAGCAGAAAATATGTTTTTGGCCGTAACACAATGTTTGACAAATATAAATTAGAGTTATTAAATAATATTATTTTTCTTCATAAGGTGAATTGTCTGTGCTGTATGAAGCTTTTGTTTTTCATAGGGGTTGAGCTGATTTGTCTACTTGTTCACGTGCTTTGTATTGCCAAGCAGTGGACTGAAGGGTGGGGATGTGTCAGTTAAAGGCATTAAACCCATATGACATAACCTCCAGGGCCCATCCCTGGTAAAGAAAAAATGGCATTTTGAACGTCAATACTTCATTTTATGAAATGATTTGTGTAACGTGACGACATTGCCGAATTAAACTACTCTCTTGTTTAAATCCAGATGTACTATTAAATCACAACCACATTTAATTTCCATTTTTATTTTTCAACCAGCTTTATATCTTCCTCTGAGGTCTGCCCTGAGCTTTTTGAAACTTATATGTTTTTTAGCATTATTTAAAAACGAGCACATGCTTAACCCTGTCACTTAATTGCTTAACGTAACATAACAAAAAATGTCTTTCAGCCTTGTCAGTAATTATATATCACCTGAGTCTAACAACTCTTAATGCTTAGACAAACTGGAATGTCAATACTGACTTCCCCCACAGCAGTGTTTTTGTAATATGCATTTTAACCAATGGAGGGCAGTATGACTATAATGACGGCATCATCACAAAGGCTGCAGCCCAGATAAGCTCTGTTCCACACCTTAACATAGAAGTGTGGTGATATAGGGCATTATATGTTCACCCCATGATGAATTTCGGAGTGTTGTGACATCAAGACTTGCCACTAAAAAGTTCACATCCTTTTTTGATGATAACACAACACAATTGTACATTTTGGCCAAGAGGTCAAAAGTTTTCCCCTTTACAGCACAGTTCTCTGGCATGCTGAACCCGGAGCAATTTATTTTTTTACGAAGAATATTGAAAATGCATGGATGGATTATTTTTAAAGAAAATAATTTCACAGAATAAAATGCTGCCATTGTGTTCACCTATATGTTATATGTCTATGTTATAAAATCGAAATTCTTCTTCTTACTTTGTACAAATATTCTGCCTCCGGAAATAAACATGTACCAATGTTTCCGTGGTAATCAATGTTTGCTCTTTTTCTTCCCCCCTCCATTCAGCCAAATCTTCTTTTAAGCGGCCTTTGAAGAGCAGCAGTGGAGCCCGGGGATGGATGGGGGTGAGCTAAGCCTGGACGGCAGACAGCACCTGAGAGCCAACCCTCAAACCTGGGGGTAAGACCCACAACATGACCTCTGCAGTCCGAGCAAACGCACAAAGAAACATAGACTTTTGCGGGGATTAATAAAACACCTCAGGGAATTGATACAGTCCTCTCCGCTCGCCATTGTGGTGGAGGATTGTTTTTCTCTCTTTTAAATCATGTTTCGATTCTACGATTTTAAAGTTTTTTTTTGGACAATCAATCAAAAGGTTGCCAGCGCCACTCCTTTTTGCGCCGTGGTTTTTGGATCTTCATAAAGGTTGTGTTTAGTCATTGTGCGCATTAGTTCTCCGGGTCCATCGAACAACATTCTTAAATCGCTTTTCTATCTTTGCTTACTTTGATGTAAATGTTTTCTCATACAATAGAATATACCTTTCCTGCTATTGCACACTCTTACACTACTGTTATTACTGTACCTCTTCTTCTGCATTTCTCTGAAGAGCTTCTGCAAACAGCTGCCTGATTAATAAGTTAAGTCCTCTAAATGTGGCTCAGAGTCATGTATCTTTAAAAACGACTTAATAATGGTAATCAAGATTATCAACAACACACCAATTACATCTCTACACTTTCCTATCTTAATTATGTATAGTTCTCCTTCTCCATGGATAAAGGGGCTGCTTTCTTGGTCTCAGGTGGATTGTTCCTCTTAAGTGTTTATGATGGTGTATTTGTATCGCGACTAAGCTACACTCCCTTTTAAAGTGGCAGTGAGCGAAAGGAGGCACGCGCCGCTTTGCGTGCGTGAATCAACCACAGCGGAGAGGTTCCAATGTTTTATTTATCGATATGTTTTAGTGGGGGAAGACCTAGCATTCATTATCATAAAGGCCTCTAGACATCAAGTCACACACAAAAGACCCAGCCACCTCACCGTTTCGCACAGACACACACACACACACACACACACACACACACACACAGATGAGCACACCGAGATGCAGGCCGCTTTGCTGCTGTAGCGACTCCTCGCCGGCAACTACTGGTAGTATCAGTGACAGAAGCTGACAATGTCAAAGAATCCTTGTCTCTCGCAGATAAACTGTCCCCGAAGCTGTCGTTGTGAGAAAGATGTAAAACACAGCCTCTTTTTTTTTCTTCATGGGGGAAGTTGTTTTCATTTCCCCCTTCTTTTTTTGTGGGGGGGGGAATATGTCATATCTTTTCTGTCAAGGCCCCGGGGCGCCTGGTGGTGCTCGCGCTAAAAGAGGAGGAGTGTAAGCATCTGCAAACCCAATGGAGTCTGACCATATTGTACCTGCGTTTGTCTTCATCTCGCTTATTTTGTCAAAAACTCAAAGCCATGAATTTCATGACAGCTGTGTTGTCATTTGATATGGGTAAGTGTGAATCCTTGTGTGTGTGTGTGTGTGTGTGTGTGTGTGTAAGGGAGACAGCCAGTAGGAACAGATGTGGGGAAAGTCGGTAAAAACTCAATATGAACCCTGCAGAGGCCCTCCTCTCTCTGTTCAATTATTTAGAGTCAAAGAAAAGAGGCAGGAGTAACACATTTCCTCGGAAGCCACTGTGTTTGGCGGGAATGAAAAACATATTTATCTAGTCTCATCTTTGCCAAATAGCCGGAAATGGAAACAAATACCTTCAAATGGATTTCTTGGCTCTGGTGTTTTCCTTGAGCTACTGCTATGTGCACTCATGCAGTCGGGATGGAAAAATTCCTCCGGATCGAAAAAAAAATTGCGGAAGTGCTGACGAGCAGAATTTCTTTCATGGCATTTGTACATTCGGCATGTTCAAAAGCTGATCAGCTTCCGCCTCATGTGTGTGTCAGAGAGAGAGAGAGAGAGAGAGAGAGAGAGAGAGAGAGAGAGATGGGGAGCAGGAGCTGGAAAAAAAAATCCCACCTATTTAATTTAATTAGAGATTATGAGAGGAAAAGAGTCACATTTCCTCCCTGGCACGTCTCTACTCGGCGCACTCTGACACCTGATTTTTTAAAGAGATGTCACAGCCAAGCACCGCGGTAATGCTCGTAATTACTCTGAACTCAAACAAATAAATAAATAAATGTGCTTTTCTTTGTGCGAGTCTGACAGGTTTTCCAACTTCCTTGACTGGAAAAAATGCAGTGTGTGTGTGTGTGTGTGTGTGTGTGTGGGCGTATATTTATTTTTATTTTTTCGGTGGCTGCGTGTCTTTGTGTGGGTGTGTGTACGTGTTTACATATAGTGAGGCACTTGTAAAGGAGAAATTCAGACAGGATGGAATTTTGACAGCTACAGTATACCTTTGTTTTCTCCTCTCTTCTTTTCTTTTTTTACGACATGTATAATCTCGGCTCAGCCGCGCCCGCGCGCTGAAGGCAAACCTCCGCTTGAGAGTGATAAGGTTCGAGGTGCAGCTTTGTAAATAATGAGGTTAGAGTTTCCGACACAAGTCGCAAGTGCCGCGGCTGATCTCGCTCCCATTAGTGACAATTGGCTGTGACCTCACCTGCTCACCCGTGCTGTCATCGCCGAGGATGTAGCTGCGGCAGCAGGCGATTAGATCACCCGCTCCGGTCATAAGAGGAGACACCCAGACAAACGTTGCTCTGCCGAAACCAAAGCAGGGCTGATGCGCGTTGTCACGGCTCCCTGACTTTTGATATCGTTCGCCCGCAAGAAAGGGTTTCGTATTTTTTTTTAGGCAACACTAAATCCCAGGCGCCCCAAAGCTCGCGAAGCCCCCGTCGTTAATACCTACAGCGAAGGTGTGTGCCGATTTTGTGAGCCCTGCCACTGTAGTCCCTACGTCTTCGGGCCTAAATGACATGCGATATCATGGAGGGAGAGTTGAGAGTAATTCATTTGCAATGCCGCGACAGGCATCGCAAATGACCACGGTTTAACCAATGCCTCTTTGACACACTATAAAGCTTCTGACAGATAAGATCGGGCAGACCTTTCAACCTCACCGTTGGGCCAAAAGTCAATGAAAAACAACCCAAAAAAAAAAAAAACAACAGAAAAGAAGAACTTGGTAACGGTTCGTTACGTGGCTCGAATGGCTTGGTCTCACACAGCGGAGAGGACAAGGCAAGGCAAGGGGAGCCGGGACTATTAATAACCTGAGGTAACAGGTGGAGACAATCAAGGGCGGGGCCGGCGCTGACGATGGCGGGTAAACACACAAAAGCAGGAAGTAGAAGGGATCTGAAACGGGAACGAGGCATGGCACAAATGAAAACAAATCGATGCATGAACAATAACAAAAACACAACAGATGAGACACGTGACTTTCAATTACAGCAGTTTGGATTTTTTTCTAGGATCAGTTGAATTCTTTCCAGCTACTTTTTGCCGTTTAAACATCATTGTCTCCTTCCTGCCGACCAATCAATGTTTTCAGCTGGTGCTCTATTGATGGGACAATATGCTTACCAGGAAGGGGGCGGAATTTCAAAGGATATCAGTTCCGTAAACAAGACTTATTTACAACATGGAAAATAGTTTGAACTGAATTGCGCTCCTCTTTTCTCCCTCACCTTCTCCGCTCCTCTTCAATAAATGACAGTCAAGCTGACATGCGAGGCCCTTTTTTCCATACCTCCATCCTCCTGCTTTTCTGGTCAACGAGTGTCAAGCAGCAGTTCATCACACACCTTGGCAACAAAAACACCCTCACGCTCACGGTGCCTCCGTATCCCATGAGTCCCTCTGCACGCCACAGCGGGGTCAGATCGTCGCACCCCTTCCGCTCCTTTCTGGAGGAGCAGATATTCAGGAAGCTCCTTACCGTCACCGATCAGGGATTGGCGTGTGGGAACTGAGCAGCTAGTTGTTTTTTTTGTTTTTTTCTTCCCTGGTGGATCCCGACCCTATAAATTATATATGTTGAAACAATCTTTAAGCATGTTCATTAAAGACAATGCTGTCTTGAAAAAATCAGCTCATAAATATTTCTTTCAAGCAAATCTCGACCCAACCAGTCCCCCCCCCCCCCCTCCACCACACCCCTTTCCGCATTATCCTTTGCCAGACAACTGGTATGAGCGGGGGGGAGCCGAGAGACGGTGCATCAGCCACCTTGACTGGAGACGAGCGGGAGTCACGCGCGTGACTGGGTCTCGACTTCGCCTGTGATGGCTGTTGCAGCTAGCATCCCTTGCAGAAGCTGAGCCGCCCGCCCGCCCGCCCGCCTTCCTGCCGATGTGCCATTACTCGCTCTGGAAGAGATGCTTGTGCGGAGGATGACACATTATTATCCTTTAATCTCGGCCTCAGCTTGTTGAGCATCAAATTGAAATATCCTGAACAGATGTAAAAACACATGTGAGCCTGGGCGCGCAAGCTGTGCCGCACTTTGTTTCATCTATCCGTGATGGGAGCCTTAAGGAGAGGCTTTTTAAAATTTCATCACTATTCAAAAGGATAATTAATACGTACCCCCAGGCTTTGATTATGCGATACCCAGTGTGTAGTGCTGCTGTTGCCATAATGAGCCACTCATCAGTGCTCTGCCTGTACCTCCCCAACAAACATACAGTTTGCGTAAGGTACTTAAGATTCTGCTAAGGTACCATCCTGCCTCTGTGTGTGTGTGTGTTTGCTTATATGTATATGCATCTGCATATATTTGGACGGAGTTGCTTGTGTGCGAGTATGCATGGGAGGTGTGAGTACCCTTCTGATTTGCGTTACAATGCTATAGGTTAGATCGCACTGGTTGTTGCAGTTTCGTTTACAAGCCGACCCCTGTCAGATTGTCAGCAGAAAGTCGGGCTCTTTCTACAAGGCCTTCACCGACACACTCATCATGTACGCACGCACACACACACACACACACACACTGCCTCTCTCCGGCTGGTTTCAAGACTAAAAGCTGGCGAGGAGGTGGTGCTTGTCAGCGAATGGGCGCTGAGAAGTTGCAGCAGCGAGATGGACTGGCAGGTGGAGACTGACAGGCCACGGAATCCGAAGGGGAATATCGGGAGTTCACACATAATGAGACCTGTCAATTTGAATGCCTCAAGGCTGAGCAGTGGGCCGGACTCAGGCGGCCATTTCTTCTTCGGGGAAAAAATATATATATTTCGGGGTAATCTCTCACCCTTGACCCCCTCACCGTGGTCTCCAAACAACACTGACACCGGAGCAATTACTCCGTCGTGGCGTGGACGCCGCCGCCACTCTCTGAGTGGTCAAACACGCCGCGCCGAAGCCGCGGAGGATACCAAGCTGTCGTTTTTTTCAGGCCATCGATTAAAATATGCATACAACAATCCGTTCAGGACGGCTTCCCGACGTAGAGCGGCCTTGTCTCGTGCACCTGGCACATCGCCGTCACAGGGTCAGGATGTCGGCTTAATTCGCGTTCTCTGTACAGTGTGCCGCTTCCGCTTATATCACGGATCTACCCCTTGATTCTGGTCCAAAGCGCTGAGGCACATGGGGAATAGACAGTGTCACCAGAGATTTGCCCCGGGCCCCAGATAGCCTGGGATGGTGCTTTACCCTGTGAGGAACGTAGGACGTACGCCCGGCGATGGAGTGACACACGAGTGGGGCGCCTGCTGACAGACAGACGGACCTGTGCCACTCCTCGGCCCTTATATCCAATTCCATGCTTGACACCGAGCGGAATTAGCTTTGGACAGGTGAGTGATAAGTTCCCTGGATGCTCTCACCAAACAGATCTAAGCCAATCTCGCCCGAGCGGCGGGGCCACGGGCGTCAGACGGCGAAGCCGCTACTCGCCGGAGCGAATTGAGCTGGAGAGCGCACGGTTATCACAATCAGTGTCCAGGATCGCTTTGATAAAGCGGACAGTCATCTGTGTCTATTTAAAGGGATATCAATTACTGATCAATAGTTCTCCTGCAGCTTAAAGCAGATAAAATATACATTCCCCCCCCCCCCGTAGAGCGTGGTGCCGAGAAGATCATTAAATTTGGCTGCACTGCTTGTTTTCGGGGCTGACTGCTTTATTGATTTGTGTAAATGATCGTTTCCCGGGGAGAAAGGTGGAATTTGAAAAGATAAATAATGAAAGAGGAACGGCACCATGAAAGAAACAGGAACACTGAACGAGCCCACCGCAGAATGGCGATTATTGCGGCTATTTTCCCTTCTCTTTCCCATCGCGCACCCTCTCTCCGCCCCTCCATATCTTTGAGTGACAATCATTTGGGATATTCAAGGCCTTCCCAACCCCTCTGCCTCTCTCCCTCCATCCCCTGGTCTCTCTGGCCAATGGATGTCAATCTCAGCTCGGCCCTCACGCAGATTGGCAACAAGCATCCTCGTGCTCACGAAACAATTATGGCCGGGCTGCGGTGGAAATGGATTCCCGCGTCGGCCCTCCACACCGCGCTCCTCTCCTCCCGGCCGACGGGGTCCTGCCATGGGAAGCAATTATCGCTGGATGCCAGCTGACAGCCCCATTCCAATGCCAGCCCGATCTGCCCTCGTCCTCGGGCTTTCTCTAGGCAAATAGCATCCTCAACGCTCAAATCAAACCTCTTAGCGACCGTCGGCGACTATCAGAGTACTAGACGGGTCCCTTTGTTCCCCTGGACAATGCAGCGGAGGAATACGGAGGTTGACAATAAAGTGAGTTTTTTTCAGACACTCAACTCAAACTGCTACTTCTCCCCAGTGTCCATCCCTCGCAGAGAGGCCTTTGCAAGAGGGCTCGAGAAGAGATATAGGCTGGTCGTGGACACTCACCTGTGTTCCAGACTTAAGATGCACAATAAGAAAAAAGAGGACGAAGACAACCAAGACACACATTAGCGTATCATCTATAGGGTTGGCTCAGGAAGTAATGACTTTATTAAGACTCGCTCTGGCCACTGGATGGGTTCTTGGATGTATTTTGACGAGCTACTCGTCTTTTTTTTTCCCAAATGATCTCAGCTGTGTAACTCACATTTAATGTACCGTTGCACAGTTGCGATCAAGTAATAATATTGGGAAATGAAAATGGCAAAAAGTGCGACGATCCACGACAACTCAGTAAAAGCCCGACTAGGAAATTATGAAGGATAGCTGTGTTTACGAGGCGTAGTTATTTGCCATAGGGGTGTAAACGTCTCGGAGAGAATAAACTCGAACTGAAGATAAGAATCCCTCGAAAATGGGCTGAGATTGATGTGTTCTCTTAAGAGGATGTGTGTAAGATAAATGAGCCTAAATTAACAAAAACGGGACAATTAATCGTCATAAAAGTCATACAGTCATCTGCCACTTTGCTTATTAATTGAATAAACACATCAAGGCAGAGTTCAGTCAATCCTTTTAATGACTTTAATTAATACACATTGTCCTATTTTTCCTCTCCCTCTCTTCCTCCAGCGCACTCCTTCCCCTCTCCCTGTGTACCTATATTTGTGAAATAATAAATAAATGATAACACACACCGCCACCGACTAATTATCATGCAAATATTGCAGCAACAAAGCATATTGTGACTGTTAATCTGTGCCAGATCGCGGCTGAAATTCCCCAACGTGCTCAGAGATGTCCACCGTGCAATTAGAGAGAAGAGTGACTTGGGATGGGGGTATGAGAGAAGAAAGAATGGCTGTCACTTATCTACTGTCAAATTAATTCTGTCCCCTCTCCCTTTTGCTTTTATTTGTGTCACAGCAGCTGCGGTGTCTCCCGGATATTTCGTCTTCGTCTGCCTCCGTGTCTGTGGAAATGCCGTGCAAACCCTAAAAAGGTGAAAGCTTTAGGTTTATTCCACTGTGCTCTGTGAATTGTGACCTATCAGTCGGCTTATAGGTCACCAGAGAACGATTTGCTTCTTATGCTAAGCGGCATATTTTGAAGGAATGTCTTTGCTCTGTTTGCAGAGTAAAACAATTAAACCTATCTATTTTCTGTTTGTTAAAAATATAAGGCCCAGTTATTTTCGGAACATTATATTCATCGCTCGTTCCTCCTCCAGTTTGAGGGGCTATGCTCTCATTTCCACGTCCTCGCCCCTGAAGAGCGTAGCTACCGTTAAATAACAATAGGGGTCATAATTATTGCCATTATATTGATTCGTATTGCTATCCCTTCGATTAAAAATGACGTACCATGGTGTGGTTCCCGTGCTTTGAGAGCTATAAGGTAAAAACACACAAAAGCTTTTCGATGGATTATTTCGTTTTTAAAAACATCTCTTGCAATGAGGCACTCGTTTTATGTTTATATATGTCCATTTCCTCAATATTCCACTGCTTATCTGCAAACTCTACTGCGAACATCTTCCAGCAACTGATGCTTTTTTTCCGTTTGGCATTTAACATGCTCCAACTCAATCCACCTGCAATCTCTCCAGATTTGGCTCATTCGCGCAAGGATTGACAAGGTTAAAGGTTAGAAACCAAGAATCAACTCCGCCTGTTTTTGACTTGAGTTATAAATGTGTTCCACACAAGTCAGCTGGCTTTATTGTTGGCATGCATCCCCTGTAAGTGGACAAAGTGATCCTAGTGGTGATTTGTGGCTGATACTGTGTGTAGTAAAAGCACCACAGCGCATTATTCCTTCTTCTCTGTTCATGAAGTCTCGTACATAAAACACACACAGACACGTACACTAACTCATACTGTGTCAAACCAACTGCACTTTCTGAGGAACGTCTTCAACTTTCAGGCACTAACCTACTTTGGAGAACTCAAATGTTCACAGGTAATTACTTCCATAGACTGCCCTCACACAAATACTGGGATAATCCCATAAAATAGTGTGCAAAGAAGACCTTGTTTAAAAATTCAGAACCCATCTAGGTTCATCGCTGGTGAATTGAACGCACACATCAAGGGTGCTCTGCGCAGAGAATTAAATATCAAAGAAAAGAACCAATCTGGCGCTGCCCCTTTTTTAATCAGTGGCAATGCAGGGTAAATATGGCACAAAATAAGAAAACAAACAGGAGCAAAAGTGCCTTATTATCAGCATGCACATTATCATAACGACCCGATTTGCCTAAATCATGTCCTTATTAGGCCCAACAGTATCTCTGTCCCCTGTGGGTAATGAGGGGCCAGGCCGGGATTCTTCCTCCAACCCTGACATGTCTTTTATTGCTCTTACACTAAATGGAAGCAATGACGAACATTTCAAATCGTGTGATTACTTGCTGGTACCCTTGATGTCAGGGGGGGAAGTGGTGTGCCCTCTTTTAATATTTGATTGTTTTTTTTCTATGTAATTTTGTCCAATTCATCATTTCGTCCTTTCATTATCTTGCTCTGTGCCATTTGTCTAATGTGCATGTCCCGATTACTGGACTCTGATATTCCCCTTGGCCTTTGATGTCCAATTTCTTCTTCTTCTTGTCCCAATTTTGGCCACGGCGAGCCCGGAAAACTTTCCCCTCTTTCAAATTCCAACTTTTGCTTAAAACACACACGAGCTAGGCCAGCCTGGCTGGGCACGCTGTTTGCAGGCCATGCTCCCAGAGCAATCCCAATGGACGGCGTTGCCCAAAAACACGTATCATAACAATTAGCATCGTCTGGAGCGTTGAGCCCGGGTTGTGAACTATTCATGAAATAATAAGTTGCTTGTCATTCTCCCCGTGTTTGAGGCATCAGTGGCCGTTTTGGAGAGCAAAACATCAGCCTTGTTATAAATGCTGAAAACAGAACAAATTGGTATGTAAACAGCCAAAAAAATATGTTTTTTCCACATCGATAGAGAAAAGGCATCGGAAATCTTCAAACCATTCGCTCTGTGTCTGTCTCCGTCCGTTTTATTATCCCCCCCCCAAAAAAACATCAATTATAAGTTGAAAATGTGAGGGAATCACATTCATCCTTTTCATTAGATGCACCCGGCAAATTGCATCAAGCTTATAAAATATTTCTTCCTCCTGTTCAAAGGCTTGTTAGAGCTTGCATTCAATTACAGCTGTGGCCGTAACACGCTGTCAGGTCTCTTTAGCCAATCATTAGTCAGGGCCTGATCCTCAGCCGAACAGTGGGCCCGGCACAGTCAAGCCAGCGAGCGAACGACAAGCCTAATTGTTGTTTGGTGGCTAAAGGTCGACTAATGAACCAGGGGGAGGATGGAGGCTGTTGGTGGCAGGGTGGGAGAGTGGGGAGGTGGTGGGCAAGACGAGGGCCGCTCTCAATGCAAAAACATTTATAAAAAAATAAAAATGATGTGATCAAAGTAGGGAAAAGCAGGGTATTTCAGGAATGCAGGAAAGACAGAAGAAAGTGTGTGCATGCTTCAGTTAATCCCTTTCTTGTGCAGACTGTATATTCCGTTACAGCCAAACACTTTGTCACGCTAACAATCGGTCGATTCAGAAGATGGAATAAAAACAACAAAGAGCAGCTAAAAGAGAAATGAAAATGGAACAAAAAAAAAATCGCGATCCACTTCCAAAGAGAATTCCAACCAGGTGAGCTCTCTCTGTGGCTCACATAGCGGCTCCGACCGCTTTATTCTGTATGACAGGGCAATGACGTGAGAATCGGCCGGAGTAACATGCGACTACCCTATGAGCCCCGTTTTGGCAAAGCAACAAAGGGAGGCTTAGCTTGGCCGAGACGGTCACAATGCTGTTGATTCCCTTTAGGCTTAGGAGGACGGGTAGATGTTGTGAGAACCTGCCATAATTCTTTAAAGCTGATGAGGCAGAACTACTGTGCGATACTTACGGCGTCAAACCGCTATTAAGGGAAGTCAAAAGACTGTGGGGGTTTTAAATTAAACCAACAAAAGTGTGAACTGATTTGGGGACTTGCCGCGGTATTAAGGGGGTTCTTTTGGATCAGTTGTGGCCCTCTTAATAAGAGATAATAGCTATCAAGGAACGAGAGACCTTGATGAATAAAGTCAAACTAAGTGGGAAATTGGTCCGATTTTCTGAAAAAATAAGGAGCATGGTTATATTTTTTCGAATGTGTTCTGGATCCTGGTTCACCGCTGTGCAGAACAAGGGCCTGTTTCTTCTGTCTCTTTCCCAGGGTTACCAGGGGCCATAGCACACACAACTCAAAGATGTTCTTTGCAAGGCACCCGTGACAGAAGCGGTAGAAAAGTTGTAGGTATTCATCCGGGCTGCTAACAGCTCCCCAAAGCCCGCAAGCAAACGTTCACTGTGCTCCGAAAAAATCGGCATCAAAATGTGCATCTTTCTGAGGTGTATGTTTTTCCCCATTTATACCCGAGAGTGGCCCTCCGTGTGAGTTTGACTATGTCACAGCATTTCATCAGAATACCCCAGACTCACCATCAGCTTGAATCCAGTTCAAATAGCTCAGCTCAATCTCTCCGCAGCCGATGCAGAGGCATGAGGCCTAACAGGCACATGCTAAATGTGATAAGCTGCTTTGTGGCTGCTTTTTGTGGGTTTCTTTTTTTTGACATTCTTTTCTTCCACCCTGGTGATTTACTTACTCCAGGCGATGTGTGCTTTGTGTTAAGCGCCGTCTCACACACACCACAGAGCGGTGCAAATAGATTTCTGTCTCAATTGGTCCCTGGGTGTCACAGTGGAAAAGATACTTGGACCGAACACAGGGTGAAAAGGGATTTTTATGTTCGAGATATTCAAGTGCTAATTCACAGTGCGTACTCCGAGGAGGTTTAGTTGACAATTTTTTTTAAAGGGCCCCGGTTGGAAACTGGGACTTGAGGCTGAATCCAAAGCACAGTGCGGTTCAGCGCCGCTCATGAAAATTCATTCACAAGTACCTGTGCAGAGGTCAAACGGAAGTTTCGGGAAAGGCTGCCAAAACATCTCCCACAAAAATTACGAAAAAGAGATGGGAGCCATTTGGTTTCAGTTACAGAATAAGCAACAGACATAAAAGGAAAAATGTTATCTCCTGATGGTTAAAAGATTCTTATTCGCGTTCTTGGGGGTGCGTGCACGCGTGAGTGTGTGCACGTGTTCATGCACGCATGGCATGTACTCAAGTGCTCACATCACAACTTTTTTGCACTTCTGAGCGCACAAAGACAATGCGCCACTTACGAGTGCAGCACTCTGGCGTCTCTGTCCTGTTTACCGCGGGGCACTTTGACCAGCTGGCGGATTGCACGGCCAAAGAGATGAAAAGCGACTCTCTGCAACTCGCCGGAGTGGTACTGATGGAACCTTTTAAGAGCAAAATTGCTCCGGCAAGTGAAAACATGGCCAACACTCCGAGGCTGATGTCATATCCCAGCTGCTGGCTCAATCAGAACAGGTCCCACCACGACTAAGTGAGTCTCAGTGCGACGCATTCCGCGCAAACACGCAGTTGCTCGATAAAGGACGGGGAGCTTTTTGAAGCGCCGTGTCTCCGCTGGTACTCTTGTGACCCCCTTGCCAACTACCAGGTCTCCGAAAGGCCCGCTGGTTAAAAAGAGCCGGGCTCAATCAGCACATGCTTAGACTGGTGATGACTCCCCTCCCTTTTGTTGCTGTTAGTCTATCAGTGTTCCCCTTGTATTGCCCTCCATTTTCTGTCCTCCATTACAGACGACACTCCCATGCAGCTGTTGAGAGGTTGTCCCTGATGTCATCTTAATAGTGCCCTGCCCCCTCTGTTTAGCAACCGTCTTTCAGCGCCGAGTACCTAAGCATTTTTGTTTGATGACATCTTCTTTGTGGTTTTCACAGTTCAGGCTGCTGATTGACCCCTCCGCGCCTTTCAACCGCCGCTGTGTTTCGGAATGTTGATTGTGCAGTGTACTGCGGTAGTCCACGTCGGAGCAGTGAGTTTGCTGTTTTCCTCTGTCAACACTCATTCTCGCCTTCTCCTCACCGAGAGGGGCACCACATGGCCAACCTCGCACATGTAAAGGACAAGCAGTTACTCGGTCTTGACAATCAGTGCCAGTGAGACCTCAGCCTGCCTGTCAGTGCGTGTGTGTGTGTTTGTAAAAGTTTATGCATGTTATGGTCCGAGGTTTCCACAGAGACCAGAATGGAGCAGAATGGCCAAACAACAGGCATACTCTCTTTCTTTTTCGCCCAGGGCAAGGTAAGACAAGTTAGCATTCATAGACACAAAGCACTGGAGGCCAACTAGCAGAAGACAGGAAGGAGAAGTGGACAAACGACACGCACAGCACAGTCGACCTTATTCGGGGGTCAGGGCAGAGGGACAAGTAGGTGGAAGGCTGAGGGATAAAGCAAAGCAACCTTGTTTTCTTGTCTCCGTTTGCGCTGTGGGGCGCGCAGGTTGTTATTTCGCTGCTAAATGAGTGGCGTGGTTGTTTTTACCGTGTCATCTAGTATTCAGCGCGAACACTCAATGGAGTGTCACGTCAAGAGAGAAACATCGAGAGGAAGATGGAGCGGGGGAACTGTCAGCGTTGACTTGATTAGGTATCACAGTCTAACAAAGCAGAGTTTACTTATTTACACTAACCCTCCTCGACAGTTCCTGCAAATTCCTCCGACGTTGCAACTGTGAGAAAGATTTCATATTATTATTATTATTATTATCCCTTGAATTATTCTCTTTTTGTTTTCATTTTCCCCACCTGGAAGTCGGCGGAGGAGTGAGTGAGAGAACAAGTGTGCGCCTACTGTTGAGAAGCACCCTAGTGATTCTTCAGCAGGTACAAAAGCTGGCATGTGTGAAATAGCTCTTATTAAAGTCAATACATATACATATTTCTGATGCATAATTTATAGCCACTTCTGTAGGATTAGAGCAAGCGCTGGAGAATAGCTTCATACACTGGTACAGTTTGGGATTTTTCAAAGTGTTTTTTAAATTAAAAAAAAAGTGCACCAATGCGAAATTCAGGGTGAGGATAAAAATGTAGTGAGGAGAAAAAAACAAAACATTAATACCGTTCAACTGCTCAGGTCATTGCCAGACTATTTACCTTACGAGACGGAATATATTGTGATAAACCGCACAGTTTTCTTCAGGCAAGAGAGCTTGAGGGTTACATAACTAACGAGATCGTGGACTGCAAATAAAGAAAACAGTGTCAAAAACTTCTGCAGAGGAGAACAAAAAGAGACTGTTTCCATTTTAGTGTAAAGCACAAAGCTTTCGGCCCAAACTCACGTGTCCGCTGTGTCAGACAACAGGTTAATGGGGCAAAACAACTCAATTAAATAAGTCAACAGTTTGCGGTTCCCATCATTAGCGGTATAGCCGAGCAGGCCAGAATATTGCACATTCCAGACTAAAGCGGGCCATCTGGTCCCCGAGTGCACAAAACATCTCTTTCATATTAAGTGTTTATTGTTTTGTTAGATTGATGCCGTTAATATCAGCCTTTCAGAATGACAGATTAGCATCACCTCCTAATCAGCGCTTTTAGCAGATAAATATCAGTAATTTAATCGCCCCAGCAATTTCTTTTACAATAATAAGATTTACAAACGTAAGTGATTAAGTAATTAGCTTACATCTCCGAAGATTACAATCCCCTGGTCTTTGGTGCATCTGGCTTTCTTAAGATTGCACAGTTTCACTTCAGTCAGCTGCCTTCATTTTTCTTTTTTCTTTTTTTCGTGAATGAGATTTGTGCTTGACCAAAGCGTGAAGCAGTTTGTAAATGACCCCCAAAATCCCTCGGGGTGATTTTTTTTTTCTTGAAGTGAACTATTTTCTAAGTGAACATGCAGCACAAGTGCCGCACACATGGGAGATGAATGCTTTACATTTATTTCAATTGAAAAATGATATACACTTGATAAAATAAAGCCAGGCTGCGGGATGACATATCTAAACAGTTATGAAGGATTTCTTTGTTGCCGGGAGAACACCGGCCCTTGGGCTACTCCTGGTATCAACATTCAAAAGCCCTACCTTTTTTATTTGCAGAGTAATTTGTCGGTTAGTGTTAATTTCCTAAATGCAACATAAAAGGAGCATGGTGTGGTGAGAAAAAAAAAATAAAGGGGAAAATCATAAAAACAGCAGAGAATCAGGCAAATTGCTTCCATGTGTCCGCGGCTGCCAGAACTAAAGGAAGCAGAGTGTTGCCTAAATGCCCCTGACCCGCCGGGACTGGGCCAATTCAGTTTGAAAGGCCCAGCTCTCTAATGAAGGCCTAATTTTTATTGCCACTCCATTGACTTCAAAGCAGTTCGGGTTGCCAAACATAATTTCACTGGAGGTATTTTCAGGTGCACTGCAAATAGTTCATAAATAATCTCCCCATTAGTCCAGGCATTTGCATTTTTTTGGGTGACTGTTTCGTCTGTTTGGGTCCCTACCACGCGGCTCCTTCCTCTCCTCGGCCTCGACGCCACCACCACCAACAGCACACCGAGCAGAAAGCCCTGCCATCCGTCCTCTATCCCCGCTCCCCCTTCAGCCCCTAACCTTAGTCCTCCAGGAGCTTAAGGAGTCAAATACCGCTTAGTGGCTCTGTGAGTTCTGGGTTGAAGCACTGAGGCGGGCTGGCCGTGGCTCGGTGCTGTCAATCCTCAAATAAGGAGCCCCACAAGCGGGGAGACATTAAAGGATTAGTGAATTAAAATAAATCCAACCCAAAGAGGCCCAATCACCGTCGGCTTATTGGTAGTGACCGTGCTGCCACTTTGAATGGCTACCCGCTTTTGTGCGCAGGAGACGCAAAGTTGCCACAGTGTACCTTGCCGACCGAGAGGTTGCGCAGCACACGAGGCTAACGTTTTGATAAAAATCCATCAGAGGGTGTTTTAACCCCCCTAACTAACCAGATATATGATTTTTGTAAATGTAGAGCAATTACAGAATTACGGAGAAGAATAAAGAGTGCAAAATTACTAACTTTGGCCTGTGCCTCAGTTACTCTATAAACACATCCTAGTCTTCAAGGGATTTCTGAGGTACTGTGAACATTTTACAGTTTTTATATTTCTAAAAGCGTATTCTTTAACGGGAAATCCTCATAGTTGGCTGCATGCCACAGGGCACCATCCATTCCCAGAGTGTGATGAATTCATGTGGTTTTGTTGGTCGCAGCATGACTTGCACAGCTCTTTACTGCTGAAAACGGCCATTGTTAAGTGTGTTTTAACTGTGTGTTGTATATAAACCCATGCGAGATATTGCTGGTTAATGTTTGGGTCTACCGTTTGGTCAACACTTTCACTGCAAAGTTTTTCATTTGACAGGCCATATTTTGTGAGGCAATAAAACATGTAATGAACCACATTAGCTGTCCAACAAATTTCATGCGAGATTGATCACGCCGCCCAGACTCACCAGTAAAAACTCGAGGAAATGGAGAATTCCTCTGTAATGATCGTTATCGAGTTACTTCACAAAAAGCATTGTGAACTGTTGCGATGGCTTTTTAAAGGTGCGCGTAGGCAACAATCCAAAAATGAAGCGTATTGCATCAAAGTGGCATTTTAATGGAATGTGAAAGCCTCCTAGGATCCTGCAATCACACGCCTAATTCAAAACAAACTAATAATAAAAAGAATTGATGCCATCAAAGCACACATGTTTCCCATTTGCAGACGTTCTCAGGGAAGTAGCGGAATCTTGCGGGGCCGTGCCTCGACTTAGCAAGCCATTAAACCATTTTTTTTCTTCCCCTTTGTCCAATGCTCTGTGAAGAACTTCATGAAATCTATGAACCTTTCGATAGGTAATAATAACCCAAAGGCGTGGCATGGGCCAAGATGAGCCGGGGAGCTCTGGAATCAACGGACACAGACATGAATACAAAGCTGACTGCCCATTAACCAACCAACCAACGCCCCCCCCCCCCTCAACATTTCGCCTCCTTTTTTACATTTAGATGTTATTATGGCTCCCTAATTGCGTTTCCCTCCCTGCAGCAGACCAGCTTGTTTGAAGAGGGGAAAAATGGAACACTTCTTTATTGTAAGCAGGCAGGTATTTTGCAATAAACTGGGGTGTTGTCATTGTGCGCATAACATGTTTAATGTGAAAACAGGCCATAAATCACAGCAATGCTAACTGATGATCCTCTCTCTCTCTCTCTCTCTCTCTCTCTCTCTCTCTCTCTCTCTCTCTCTCTCTCTCTCTCTCTCTCTCTCTCTCTCTCTCTCTCTCTCTCTGTTGCGGCCTGTTCTTGGGTCGATCCATTAAGTATGACATCTTCTTCTCATTACGTTAATGTGCACTGTGGGCTTTATGACTAAATCGATTCTATAACACTCAGCAAAACATTAAGAAAACAATGCCCTGTGTGGTCCTCTCCCTTTTGCTTTACCAAGGTCCCTCAGGCCATAAATCACAGCAATGCTAACTTCCTCTCTCTCTCTCTCTCTCTCTCTCTCTCTCTCTCTCTCTCTCTCTCTCTCTCTCTCTCGGTTGCGGCCTGTTCTTGGGTCGATCCATCTGACACACTCCCGACCAATTTTGGATGAGTGTATTTTGTTGTGGTGGTGCTGAAATGTGACAGTGCAGGCGTGGGTTTAAGTATAACATGACATGGGGGAAATTAGGTGATGTGGCAGATGAGGACCTCAGGCAAAGGTCAACTCCACAGACGTAGCTCAGGGCTGCAGTTTGAGGATGGATTTTGCCTTGAGGATCATACCAGTGATTCTGTATGTTGTAGCAAACTATAACATTCTTCAAAGTCATTATTTTGTACGTAGTTAAATGGTCGTTAAATTGCTTCCAAAAAGAAATTGTATTGCTACTTTATTTGTGTAAGGGTCATCTATGTTGCTAGGTTTTGTAAATACTGACCAGGGCAACAAATGTATGGTTAAAAATACTCTGTCAGGGTGACACTTTTTACATGGTTATTCCTTTGCGCTGTATTTTTTAAGACTTACATCTGCAATAGCAATGACTAAGCTAAGGGGACTATTGAGAGCACTTTGGCAGATATAAAAAGTATTTCTGCATTGGAGTTGTTGACAATGAAAATATATAGTATATTGCCTTGCCCTCTATGGAATGTTCTCAAAAAGGGTTTGGCAGAATGTAAAGTGTGCTCTTCAAGTTAAATGGGTTGAATGTGGAACTGCGCTGGCATCGTTCAGCTAAATGCATCATGTGGCTATTCAGGGTAATCGGCTAATCTGGTCGAAAGTCAAGTATAACAGCCATTCCAGAGTGATTCACGAAAGCATCAAAATAAGTGGACGTACGTGTATAAACAGCAGTTGTTCTTCCTGCTTCTCCCATTACGGCTGTGTTTATCTCTGTCAGTCCAGTGTTTGGGATCTGATCAATAACACAAGACTGATGTGTCTCATGATTCATGACTACAGCCACTCTAATTCCCTTACACACACAAACCTTCATTAATGAGTTGTTATTGGAAGAAAGAGAGCCCTTGGTATCTGTTAAACACACACGGCTCCTCTTAATGAGCTCAGTCTACACGCGCGCACACACACACGCACACAGTCGTCTCTATGTCAGCTCTTGGGCACAGTCCTACCCCGAGTTTCAAACTAGCCCACGCTCCTGAGACGCGGTGGACGAGTGCCATTGTTCCACTTCCCCCCGCTGTTTGTGGTGAAAATGTTCTTACAGCTGAAACCATGACCTTAACCGTACCCATGTCTCAAATGCGGAGCCCATGTTCCTTGAAGAGAAATAAAAAGCACCTGCTTTGGCTACGAGTGCACAGTCCTCCTCTGCTGTTGGGATTGAATGGATATTTGAGTCAGTTTGAGTTTTGATGGATGGAGATGTGTCCAGATTGGCTCTCTGGGCTCCAGGCCCTAATCCAGGCCCCAAGAGGCCCCGAGCCGTGTCCTTGATCCAATTCCGCCAACTCCCAACAGGAAATGAGGGCTTCAGGGGGCACTGGTAGAGAAACGGGAAAGTGAGTCACATGAAGGCTCCAGACACTCACTCACACTGCACATCCAGAGCAGATGTGGAAAAAAAATGCATGCTAATATTCTATGGATCACTGATAGAAAACAGGGCGCTTGCCAAGAAATATATTGTCTTTCTTGTTATTTCTTTCATTCTTTGACATAAATCAGATTGTCTGAACTGAACACGCAACCCAGAATTTACACCCAGGAATTACGCAGCTCTCAAAAACCATTTCAGTTCAAAGAAGACTTAAAAAAGTTTGGGCTTTTGTCTTTGTGGGAGCCAACCCCTCCCAAGCAGAGGCAGCCATTAGACGTTCCGGACATAATTAATCAGGGAGAGCGGCAGCGCACTGATCCGCATCAAACACTCCCCATTTCCAAATATCTCCTCCAGATTTTCCGCTAACACTTTCTAATCATAAATAATCACACACACAAAAAAGACACTCAATTAGATTAGTCTCCAAAGTCCCGGCATTATGGGGGGGGGGGGGGGGGGGGGGGGGGGGGGGAGACATTCCTCTGGTCCTTTGCTAACTATCAAGCTATAGTGTAATTGCTCTCTGGTGACTTCATACCAGTTGCAGGCTCGGGGTTGAACTTGCCTTATTAGGGGATTTTCAGAGTGGCGTGGATGGAGTACTGAGTGGAGACTGACGAGTACGAAAGAAAAGATTAGAATCATCCGCAGACAATGTATGGAGATTAGATTGGCTCTCGTTTTGATTATTCTGCGACATGTTGTGAAGTTATCGTCTGCAACATAATGATGTCTGGAGTTTGTGCCCGGAGTTTTCCCCCCATTAGTTGGTCGGGTTTTCGGGGGGGGGGGACGACAAAGGACAAAGCTCCAGCGAATAACGCCGAGTTCTCAGATGCACAATGGGAGATTGCGTGAGGCCGTGGCTGCATTGAAAATGTTTTTCAACTTGCATGTTTTCCCCGCATGACCGGTACCGTGTCTGCCGGAATTTTAGCATTTTTAGCATCCCTCAGTTCTCCCCACCGGCCCCATCACTGGATCCCACGGGATCCCCCCCCATCTCTTGCAAATACCATATTTATACACTTACCACATTATATTATGGAAAACAATAGCTCGTAGAGACTTTGCTCCCGATAGTGGAATCAAATCAACTTTATTTATGTAGCACTTCTCTAAACAAATGAATGTTAAAATGTATTGTTATGATTATTATTATTTAATTGGGGTTTTTTTGGTCAGTGATTGGATCACTATTATGTGAAAAGCCAAAAGTTTTCAAATATACTTTATTATATATATATATATACCCATGTTTATCCACTTATTTTTATATTTATGAATTTCAAAATTACAACACATCTATGTCTGCAACATTCTGTACCAATATACACCCAAAACATTGTTTCTAGGAATACGATCCACACTTTTGCATTTTCCCCAAACATGCTACATCAAAGACTTATTTTTCCATTAGACAACTGGTCTATTGAGATGCTACTCCCAGGGAGAGCAGGAACACGGACAACATCATGTCACCAGATCCAATCAGCGATAATAGGAGTGATTGGAGTGGCTTTGGAAGGGGTGTGGGATTGTTATTGGCTGGTAAAGGAATCAAGGAACCACCGCACAGAAAGGAATTCCTTTCCCCAAACTCCACGATTTTTGTTTCTTCCTGTGCCAACTGAGATTACTGCATAAGGGTTTTTTTTTTTCCCTGCCTTGTCCCCCTGGTGAACGAAATTGCATTGACCTCTTCTATCTATTGCTTCCATATGCAAGCAGTTATCTCTCTTGCAAATGGAAATGAGACCCAAAATTGCAACAAATGGGGCCATGCCACTGAATGCAGATGTTCCCCGCTCCTCGCCCAGAGTACACATGCCCGATCAAATTAACTTTAACCCCTCCGCCGACAGAACAGACATCTCTTTTACAAGCCCCCCACCCCACCCCCGCTCCGGCAATTTGTTGTGAGTCGAGGCCCGAGCCACAACTGTATGTCCACATGTGGTAAATAAGAAGTGATAGCATCAAACACCTGGATCAGCGGGGTTCAGTGTTACCCCCCAGCACCAGGCCTCTAAGTCTTCCCTTTCCAATAGTTGGGCCCAGTTTGGCCTCCTGGTCAGCAGTTCCCTCTGTCTCTGGCTCGGCTGTGAGGGGAATTTGTAGTTTTAAGTTGAACACCTGCTTGCGGGGTGATTCCGAGTGGGGTCGAGGCCACGGTGCTACAGTGACGGAGGAGAGAAGGATGAAAGAAGAACAAGGCGGAGGGGGGGAAGACCGTGAGAGGCTAACAGGTGCTTCCTCTGTGGGATTCTGGGAAAGGCACAGCACTGGTAATGTATGTAAATGGGAACAGGGTCTTCGTGCCCACATCCCTTCATCAAGTCTCTCTATCTCTCTCTCGTTTTCCACTCCCCCTCCTCCTTCTGAATAATAAGAGAGCCCTATAAAAGTGGCCTCAGAGATAATTTACCAAATTGGTTAAATGTTGCTGAGAGCCTCGAGTGTTAATATGCTTCCATTCAGAGCAGGCAGAGGTCAGGGGAGTCACTGGTTAGCAGGAACCAGACAGAAACAACAGTGCTCTGATGATTCCATCCCACACGATGCCCTTTAGGGTTGTTCTGTAATGACCAGCATGTCTGGACACATTTGGCACGACATACATCCACGCTGGATTTAAGCAATGTTTAGCTCACCAGCACACGCTCACCTTGATGCTATTGTTGATAATGATATTCTCTCTATCTTTGGGTCATTTCGTATCGGGGTTTGTTTTTCTTTTTGCATTCATGTACGTTCATTTTAATGTAGACTGAGCAAAATCCTTATTTTCTTCCCTGCCTGCCACCATCTGCTCTCCTTTAGGGACCCTGATTATGGCTAATGAGTGTTCCCAAGCCCAGTCCCTCATCTATCTCCACAGACCCAAAGCATAGAATGTTTCCCTGCTATTTCTCCACCCGTGGCCTTTTTGCTTCCACACATCCATCTCTCTTCACACGACCGCGGCACCGCCACCACTGGCTTAACCCATGCCATCATTTATACGGCTGTCACCTCCACGCACACAAATATTACATACACGCAGAAGGCATGCGGAATTGGAACCTACAGGTGCTAACTTATTTGGCTGGGCCTGTTCCTGGCCCGGGCTAATGAGGAGCAGGTGAGTGGATGTTGCTTTAATCAAGTGGAGAGTGGGGCGCGCACAGATTTGCAGCTTGTTGAAAGGCCGCTCGTACACATGGGCTTCATTATGGGGTTAGGGGAAAATCAGTCAGGAACAATTGTTTTCCCACTCCTGCTGCTAGAGTGGAATAGTTTGCTCTTTTTATGTCTTCCTCAGACACACACACACACACGTGCACCCACATACTCAGAAAAATTATACATTTGTCCGCTGTGGAGAAAAAAAATCATGACTCGCTCTGGTTTCTTCTCAAATCTTACAGTCAATGTCAATAAGTCAGCGAGACATCAGTGAGGACAGAATATTTTAAAGTTTGCCGGACAACAAAGTGAAGTTAATATGGTCACATATCATTATATTTACTGACCTTGTGAATTCATATAAACATTAAAAAAAATGCAGAGTAAATTATAAATGGTCAAACCGTTCATTTGGCAATAGATGTATTTTAATTTACTTTTTTGGGTAATACATATGTAGCTAACCTATTTAATTGCTTCTTGTTCACCGAACAGCAGTCATACACACCAGGTGCTTATTAAATTCACGCTCCGAATAAATATTGCTGTAGAACACTTTTTTTTTTCCTCTGAACAACTGGGGCATGTTTCCTTTGCATAGTTTATATGTAGGAAAGTTGGACCTGTCAGTGACATAGCCAGGGTAAAATACTGTCACGGGATTCAGGTCGTCACAGCAGACATCAAATTTCAAATGTGACCGTTGGTGAATTTAAGCAATGAGTCTAAAGGAAATTTACTGCACAAAATATATCCAATCTGATTACATGACAAACTCTGCAAGCGAGATTTGTCTCACTATGAATCAAGCTTTGAGGGACTTAAGTGGGATAAACAAAAGGAAACAAATTATATCGGTGGGCCACAAAGAGCTGTCTGTGATTTATGGACCACTGGGGAGGTATAAAAGCACATTCACACACATTATTCTAACAATTCAGACAAATGAGCAAATAACTTCATGTTAGTCTTGACAGGAATATATGACTATCATGGAGAGTTACAGCATGGAGCCCCCTCATTTCCAGTTTAAATGGAGTGATTCTTAAGAATTATGACGTTAAGGGACTACCATGAAACTGAGGAAGCCTGCGTTTAAAAAAAGTTAACATCTGCATTTGATGAATATGTACAAATACACTATAAATGTCGTATAGCTTGAAGTAAATAGTTACTTTAGTATCTGACCAATCAACATTGGATTCGCAAATTAGTTTGGCCAGATGTGGTCCCCACTTAAACTGCCACTAGATATCGGCAAATAAATACAGTAACTCAGCTTAATTTGAGATTTAATGAAAAGTTACGGTGTTAAATCATTGTGTTTCTTAGAAACACACTGTTCTGTTCCCTTGACAGAGACAGTAGTTGAATATTTAATATGTTTTGTTTATTTTTTCAAAATACAAAAAAATAATATATATATATAAATACAAGAAATCCACAGTGGCAAAATCCATCCTCATCTATCGTCTTTCTTTTCTCTTTGTGTTGGTTCCTCAAAGATTTTTTTCCCCAATCCCAACTCCCACCGCCATTGCAAGGCCAGAGTGCTTTTACCCAAAGCTTCTACTCATGCAAACCAAATCTCTTTTCTGTTTACCTAAACAAACTCACTTTGCATTCAGTGTTTTCCAGCATCTGTATTCACAAGAGTGTAAAGTAATGTTGGCTTTTTTACAAGTTCAGTACTTCGAAATCGCATGCCTTATCCCGTAGCTGAACTTTCTGGATTGAAATTTTGCAATATCCTAGATATGCCCAGTGTGTATGTAACTCTCTACATGCATGCCTCTGTGTGTTAAACTCAGCAATCCCTGCATCCTAAAGTCGAAAAATTAAACTTGTCCCAGCTCTGCATCTGGAAGACTTCTAATGAACTTTGGAAGGTCACCACCAAGTAAATGCGAGGCCCGGGTTTTGCATAAAAGTCGATGGATGATCTATGACAAAGCCGCTTAATGTGTCACTCCACTGACAGGCTCACATCAGTCCCCATTAAGTCCAGCCATGTCAGGGGTGTCAGCTTGACTCTCTCACTATACACCAACACCCCTGCCATATGAAAGTAGGTGACAGGAGGAGTTACTGTCATAAAAGAGGGACCGTGAACTCGCACCAACCCCTCTGTCAGCCGTTAAAATACTGTGCGAAGACTCAATAACAAGGAGTGCTCGGGCCAGTGATTGGCACAGAGCAGGGAACAATTAGGAGTGTTTTTTTTTTTTTTTCTCACACAGAGGTCTCTCCTTGGCGGCAGGAGGCTGTTAAGTTGTTTCAGAGACACCCTGCACCTGTAATGCTGCTCCGCGAAGCAGGGGCAGGCGTGGGAGTGTGAAAAGAACTTCTCTTTAACCTTTGAACCCTGACCTTCACACTGTTTCAAAGTGTAAAACGAGTGGCGGAGAAAAAAAAAAAATGGGGCTTTACAATTGCGGAAGAAAGCACAAGGAGAGTGTGAAAGTAAAGCAAAAGCAGTAGTTAAGTTGATGCTTGTTAGCTGTACTCAAAGAAATGCGATAGCTGTGTGATACCTGAAGCGTTTTGTGTCAAAATTCAGTTTTTTTTCTTTTTTTGGGGGGGGGGGGGGATTGATGACTGTTTTTAATTTGCTCAAGGGAGAAATACCAAAAAGTCAAACAGGAGATATTTATCGCTGTAGTTCTGTATTATTCATGGTTTAGTAATATTCAGTCAGTGAAAAGCAGAGAGATGGTTCTGGGCTCATAATGTGCCACTTATTGCCAGTAGGTGCAGCTGTAGTTCAAGCCAGCAAGCGAGCGTATGAGTCAGGGGAGGGGTTGGGGGGAATGGGGGGCGGTGATATATGGTCTGAGTTAAGTTGGAGTTAATTGAAGGATGATATTAACAGACCAAGAAGATTTTTGCGGAGCTGTTGCAGAGCGAAACCCTCTGTACTACAAAGAGCTGGACCACTTAGCATCAGACATGTTAAGGAGGACATTGGGAAATATTTTCCTTGGTCTCCCATTGAGCCTGATCAGCTTTCCGAACACTTTGAGAGAAAACAGATGGTTGGCATTCGAGGGTACATCCGAGGCTTTTTACTTAAATCGGACAGAAGCGATTTCTGATTCAAGTAAAATGTTGTGTTTTTTTTTCCAAAATCGTACTTTTGTGCCCTTGGTGCACGCATGGGTGTCAGGTGGATTTCTATGAGATGTTTGACCCGACCAGAGCAGGAAGTTTGCCCCGGCGAGGTCTGCCAGTCATCCGACTTCCTGTGGGTACAGCCGTGTTTCCTGTTTGGCTGGTGGCCCTCTTGCTACAGTCCTATATGATGTTTAACGGACTCAGCAGCAGAGTGTCTGTATATGCTCCTACATGTGCGCCGGCCCTGCAGACCATAAAGCTGTCTTAACTTAAGCAGTGATTAATACACCCATCACTTTCTAAATGCTGCGTGCCTGTTCTCCAGCCTCAGCCTCCACAGAGCAGACCAATGTTTGCCTTTCCCAGAGAGCCCTCCCTTTGAGACAGCGCGAGGTCAGGGGGAGAAAAGAAGCATTCTTTAATTTGATAATTAGTCTGCAGACTCTTTGGGGGTGAAAGAAAAGGATTGCCCTCATTAGCTGTAATTGTCTAATTGCCTTTCATCTAAATAGTGCACAATTTTCACTTCATGCATTATACAAATACCATAAATGCACCTCTGTGTTATTTGTGTATCTTGGAACTCACCTCTGAGCAAAAAAAGCAAATTCTGCTGTCAGGGCCCTCCGGAGTGAGAGATGAGTGTGTTTAAATAGTTAGACGGGTGGAAGGATTGGAGAATGGACTGAAGGGGTGCTGAATCGAAGAGTCAATCTGTCAATAAAGTTGCAAAGTGGAACAACACCCTGGTCCCAGATTTGTTCTGTCCCCTTTACTTGTCCTGAGTCAGTATTTTCCTCTAACAACTAATTGGTCATAAGTTTATGTTAAGGCCACTGGTTTTAGCTTAGGAAATGTTTAATTTAGACACAGGTGTCTAAATACGACAATACAATACATGTTTTGTGCCAAATTATACTTTTGCACTCCCTAAATCACAACTCAGAATGAAGAAAGTGTCAGGACAATAAAACAAACAGCACAGCAGCAAATGTGCACTCGATAAAAGTTTTGTTTGGAAAAGCCTGGTAAAGTAGTACAACATCGTAGAAGCTGTTATAACATTGGAGATTCACAAAGGTACCTGTGCCGAAGTTACACACCTCAACAGGGCAGCAAGCACACGTTATCATAAACAGAAAGTATAACCGCTACACTAAAGCAAAACCATAAAGGTCAACAAAAACATGAAGCACAGTTTCTCCGTTTTTAGGGGTCCAGACCAGGTGCTTCTCGTTAGTTTAATGTAGCATCAGATCAGTGGAGCTACAGAATAGGCACACAGAAAACACAGAGCCCCCAGCCTTAAAAACAACAAATAGATCAAGTCACTGAGCACAGAAGTTGCCAATGCACGGCTAACAAAGTCACTCAAAACAAATAAACAATAGACTCAGGGCAAAGTTCACCACCGCACTTCAAAAACGTACCTCTGAGTCAACTGGTCAAACACACACCTCAACAGAACAACAAACACAATGTGATCAGACAAAAGAGATGACCACTACACTATAACCAAAAAAACATCAGTGACAAATCCAAACACATTGACCTTACCTCATGGAAGTTCTTATCTCGGCCGAGCCTCCAATGTGTTAAATCCAAACATCTGGTCCCTATTTAATTAAGATAAATGTAAAAAAAGAAATGTACAAAGCTAAACGAAACAAACCAATCGGCAATAAACACTAAAGCAGTCCCCACACCAACAGTTTCTTTCCTGCGGTGGAGTGTTTAAGCGCTTGCTCCAGACCAGGTGCTGCTCGTTAGCCTGATTGAGCAGCAGGTGAAGCTCCGGGAGAGGCCGGGGGAAGGACAGGGACGAGGCCAAAGCACACAGAGCCGCACCATGAACAGAAACTGTTGTTATTTCAGCCTGAATAATTATAGGATGCCAACGCAAAGGTAGAGCCCTGGTTTGGACAGTTTGTGTTTTTCTTTTTCAAGAGAGGGAATCGCTGCTTTAAAAATCGCCACTGTTTGCACTCTTTGCCAACTATATTCATTGCAGCGTTCCATTGGACAGCTTGACAGGCGTAGCAGCAGGAGACAGGGATTGGTGAAGGTCAGGTTGGTTATTCTATTGTTCAGATTAGCAGTTGTATCCTATATTTCTTGCTTGATGCGTGAGTGCGTGTGTGTGTGTGTGTGCGTGCGTGTGTGTGTGTGCGTGCGTGTGTGTTTGTGCTACGCAGAGGGTTGAGGTTTGGAGGGGTGTTACTAATGCATTAACACAGACATGAACAGATCGGCGCGTCCACAGTATACCGCCTCACTTGTACGTTACACCCACAGGAGGCATCATCCTTCAGAAGAGAACAGGCGGCGTTAGTGAGCAGCGGTTTCCTCCATTCACAGCCCCGCCTCTTCCCCCGCACAAAACAGAAAACACACTTATCTGTGCCGGGGCCACCTGCCAGCGCGGGCCTGTCCTTTGTGTGGATGTCTGTATAAGCCTGGGATTCTGTTACCCAGGCTCCCCTGGGAGGCCAGGCGCTTCTGAACAAGCTACTGGTGGACCGGATGCTCGAGCGGGATGACATCCAGTGCCTCACCTATTATATGTGCCGATAGCCTATGAGTGGACAGAGAACACTTTCTTGGCTGTAAAATTTGACATCCTTGTTATTTTTGCCCCAAGATAAGAGACTGCCTAAATTCTTAGCATTTCTCTCATTGCAATTAACTCATCATAATACCTAACAACCTAAACACATTCATTCAAGTTCAATGTCTATGTATAGGTTATTTATTAACATGTTTCGTCAGAGGAGGCAATATTGTATGCACCATTTCGAGATCATTTGGTAACCATGGTAACGCTTACACACAGTGCATAAGCAGACGTGCGTTTGCGGTAGCTTCTATACTAACAGCCGCCAATTACACTAACTTAGTAGCGCTAACCTACGGTACAGATGTTTTTGTCTAATTGAGAGCTGCCCATGAGGATTTGTATGTGCTGACTGCAGCCGGGACCTCTGCGCCTGCTGATGAAAAGTGTCGAGCATGATGTGTATATCTGGCGAACAGCTTGCACCAGCAGTCAGTCAGAGGCACTGAATGCACTGAGCTACCCGGGTTTCAGCCCATTTACCCTCAGCAGACCTTACTCCGTTTATGTTTGTGCTTTACGTTAACAAATACTTTGCGATATCTTGGGCCTAAAGTCATACAATCCGCTTGTGTAATATCATGTAAAACAAGCCTTGCAGATTTTAGTAATAAACAATGATTAATGTCTGGACCTTGTTGATGGTTGGTTCATTTCGTGATGTGGAGGTTCATTCTGTTTACACAGTTGTGAAAGAACACTGATGTAGCCAACCCTCTCTCAAAAGGCGGTAATTCAATGCTTTATCACCAAAGACGGAGGCGAACATGATCTGAGGCTTCACAGTCGAGACCAACTGTCAAACGTGATTGCAGGCGAGAATTCCGAGGGCTCTTTTTCTTAAATCAAATGTAACTACGTAATCATTGTGGATCTGCAGCAAGAGTGTATACATTAGACGTGTAATGACTTTTGCATGTCCGCGTAAAGAGGGAGCTCAGAGGTCCGGATGGGAAACGCAGCCCATCTGCTGAACGAGGCAGCGGGGATAGAGATGATTGCATCACAGGATCATCCATTAGTGCTGTCATGTGGAATCCACCGTGGGACCACGGCGCAGTGAGCCGCTCGGCTCGGACGAGTTCATTTGGCGGCACGCGGCGTTTACAGCGGCGACAGTCTATCAGCGGGTCACATGTGTGGGAGGTAGGCCGTCCTCTCTGAGCAGCAGCACAAATGAAGCATCTGTTACTCTTAAGATTCGAGATGCACTGCACCTTTTTTTTTTTTTACATCATTACTGATTCTCATACCGACTTACATACTCTGGCTTACAGGCCCTGAGTCTTGTACCAATGCATTTGTTTTTTTTTATTTCTGAGTAAAATTGTTGACTGAGCTCAACCTTAAAGTATATAAATTGTACAACATATTTCTCATTAGAGCAATAGTGGAGAAGCAGTTGCACACAGTACACTATGGCCAGACTACAGTTTTTCCACAGTTGCTTGCCTAAGTGGAATTTAAAATATTCATTCACCAGCAATTGTTGATGGTCTTAGTTCGGGGGTGTGAGTGGGGCCGCAGCCAACCCCGCTGACACTGGGTGTCGGTCTGGGTCGCCACTCAATCACGCTGCCGACATATAGAGACAAACGAACCTTCACGCTCACATTCGGCTGTTAACCTTATTCCCTCATACATAGTGAGAACATGCAAACGCCACACAGAGAGAGGCTATGCTAATTACGCACCGCATCCCCACAAAAAGGGGAAACTATTGGATAATCACCGCATCCGCCTGCTTCCGCATTATTCGTGCTGTGGAGACAGACTGAAGATAATGGATGCGAGGGGTCTCAACATACGGGGGAAACAAGGGAATGTGGGCTTTGCCGTGTTTCAGGGATCATTATACAATTTCTCTTTTCATACCTTCAATTATTCATGGACTGAAGGCCAATGCCAATTTCTCCTTATCGCTCATAAAATACATTGCTCATTGCAAACACGCTCAGTTCAAACCTAACGTCATGGGGCCCATGCTCCACAAGCTAAATTTTTCAGCAATTCTTGTCAATGAATCGCACCCTTTTTGTCAGCTAATGAGGAGTAAGCTGCTTGGCCTACTAACGAGGTTCTAGTGGCTGTTGACTTGAATAACAACATGTTAGTCACTGAGCGGAGAGAAGAACAAAGACCTGCGTCTTGTTACTGCTGGTGCCTGATTGTTCTCAGGCTTCCTCTGAAGACAGCTCCTAATATCATCTCCTAATCTGCCACCCTCTCCTCCAGATGCCCCCGTCACCGCTCTCTTTCATGTCTGACTGTCGTTCAAAGCCTTATCGTTAATGTGATTTATTTCTCCCTGTGTATTATTTTGTTCCTCTAATTTGTTTGGGTTTTTCAGCGGGAGCGTAAATCAGAATCAAAGCGATTGCCACCGCTTTTCCCCGCCACCTCTGTTAATGGCCTGTTTGCTGGAGGTTTGCGCTGAGAAGAAGCAGGCCCGGCTGTCTTCCTAAATCACCTTTCCATCCTCTCGCCTCATCATAAACACAAAGAGCCCATTGGCCACTTGCACAAACACCTTCTCTGACCGACCCCTGGCCATAAATCAGCACCTCTGAGCAACTGCAGTGCAAAAAGTGCAAAAAGGTGCAACGGTTGCGAGTAGTACTCTATCATTAATCATCATTAAGTTCTTGAAAGTTTTGATAGTGAACATATTATAGTTTGACACCTATGCCAACAATATGGTCCGACACTTTTTAAGGTGTAAATAAGAGCCAAATCGAGGAAACACATGTATCCCAGAGATGAGGAGACTGGAGTGAAACAAGAGAGCAGGGATGATTGTCACCTGTCCATCACCAGGACGGCGAGCGGCTTCTCAGATGGCAAGATGTGTAATGCGATTGGACAGTGCTATGACAGCGAGCTGTGACCTTCAGCTGCCTGCCTACCCACGACCCCACCTTCCAGGGTTCGGGGGAGGGATGTCAATGCTACTGATCAATGGGGGCATTGGCACTCATCCTGTCAAATCCACTCCATGTGCATTTGCCGTCTCTTTTGTCATCAGGCCCGCGCTTTCCTCCCGCTAGTCAATCACTCAGAAATATGAAACAAGCCGCTCGCACGTCAGAGAAAGAGAGAAAGTGGTGATGTTGCATAAAATCACCCTCATTTCCCCCCCCACCCCAGCTATAGTCTAGTTTGAAGGCCGCTTTTTTTGTTTTGCTCCGCAAACTACACACACACGCACCACTGGGTGCGCGGGTTGCACAAACACAAGCAAACAGCCAGGAGAGAATTATTGTGGGGGCACATTGCCACGGCGGCCCTAAATGAGAATTTCGCCAAACAAACACAATCAGGCCCCTATTACATTTCTCTTTCATGATGCTGAAAGGAAATGCAAACGAGATTCGATAACACAAAGGCCACTGGGCTCATTTCTCTCCTGCGTCTGGAGATGGCTAAATGCTTTAATTCCCCTCTCCACTCAGTTCCTCGGGCCAAGTCCCCCTCTTGTTGAACCCTAACCAACTTCATTAATGTAATGTAAAATTGCCTGGAAAGCTGGAAAGTTTTTTTTTCCTCTTACACTTTTTTTCTTTCTTCCCATCTCTGACCCTCTTGTTTCTGTTAGACTGTAAATGAACTGAGCACAAACCACTCCAGCTTTAAGTGGGCATGGCATTGTTTTCAACCAATTACGGAGGGATCTGTCCGTCTGCCAGAGGTTTTGATTCACGGCGTAGCCCTCGACGGTTTTGGACAATCAGAGGAGTCTGAGCGGGCTCTAATGGATAAGCTCGGGCTGCACGAGGAAAAGGCGGGCTCCTGAACGTCACAGCCGCGCTCGCCGGTTCACGACAGCGGCGATAAATGGCAGCCACGTAACTCCCCTTTGATCAGATTGGAGCAATCGGCCAGAAAAAAAGTTTCCCATATGCCGCTGTGGCCTCGCTGAGACGGTCTGGGAGGGGCCTGCTTTTAGAAAAAGGCTGATAAAAACAATAAAAGAAAGGAGGAGTGGGCGGCTGGAGTTGAGAGAGCGAAGTGCCAGGGTTACAGCCAGGACACAGGCCACGGAGAGGTTAGTGTGTCTGGCTACAATTAGTCAGCCGTAGGAGAGATTGAGATGATGCTTCGGGGAGCTATTGGTCCTCGGTCATTAGTGATTATTTAGTGAGAAATTACCGACTCTGACGGCAACGTGTGGTTGCGTGTGCTCGTTCACAAACACATGTTTCCTTCTTTCACCAGCAGCCGTTCAGCAAGATCCAAATCAGAAAATACTTCATACAGGAAGTGTTTTGATAGACATGTTTATGCGGCTTGATTTTTCTTTATCTCCCTTCTTCGGTTGCCAATATTGTCAGCGAAGCCTGATAGGCACTTTAAATGACTGAGTACACATATGAAATATAACTTTTGTTGCATGATTTGCCCAATTTTCCTCTCGCTTTGCCGAATACTATTTTGAGAAGGCCAATTTTCCACGGCATGCCTGCGTTAATGTGGCTTTGCGTAGGAAATCGCATTAGTTCTGAGCACTTTATGAGATGTGGTTACAGTTGTTTTAATTAAATAAGCATTAGGGGTGTTTTCAAACTCATAAAGAAGTTATTTAATTTCCCTTTGCTTTCAACAATCCCGAAAACTGTGCGATAATTAAAGCGCTGTGCGTGTTTCGCAGTGGCGAGCACATCGAAGGCCCGTCACTGGCTCTCTTTCTGGACAAACACATGCAGTGCAAGAAGCACAAAAGCATAAAAGGTCTGCCGGGATTTTAGTTGAGTGGGCCTCCGTGTTTTGCCAAAAGGACCAACTTCTTTAACTGCAATTGGACTAACACTGAAGTAAACAATGTATGGAAGGCCTGCACACACACTGCCGTGAGAAAAGAAAATACGCTTACCTTGATGCACATTATGATAAAAGGAAGAACTCTGCTGGATCAGTGGGCCATCGCGTATTTGTTTGAGGCATCTTTTTCTGATGTGTGACGCGGTGAACAAATACAACATCTGCAACGTGGCGCAACATGCAGTATTTTTCAAAGCCTCCATCACGCTGTGTCCAGGGATTAGACACAAACACTTATAACCAGGCAAAAAAGATGCACAAACAAACACACAAGTTGTGGGTTGCTGCAGATAATTGGCCGAGTGGACCGCGACAGCCATGATCTCGCCGTAACGGTAATCATTTGAATTTGATAATTATGTGGTTTCTAGCTTTGTGTGTTTTTTAGACATTTCACCTCAGCACCGCTCCACATCTAAAGGACCCAAAGTGCAAAGTCGGAGCTCCAGATGTGGCTGCATTACTCACTCCTACATGCTCTCCCACACCTGATTTATATCCTGCTCTGCGGCACTGCACATGTGAGCACACCCTAGTGCGGCGCACACACGTGCACGCACGTGTACACACACAGAAGTGTAATGTTTGTGCAAATGTATATACACGCGCACTATGGGAGTGTATGCACGCGGAGAATCCACTAACACACACACGGTCCCACCCCCCACCCCGCATGAGCACGTGTATGCATGCACACTCGCAAGCACTCACAAATAAAAACAAGAAATCAATGTAACCTGTAATTTTTACAGGACTGATTTGAGTGTGTGTGACAGGCCAAATCCAATAGCTGCAGCAGGGCTGACAGGCCTGACATGAGTCTTGCCTTGCTGGCCCCTCAATTATGCATGGCCCAATGTTTCCCGGGATCTTAATTGAATCACACTGTCTCAAACTTGTTATTTCTAATTTGTTGCATTTGATTTCTGACATCAGCGCTGCTGTGTCATGAATTATGCAAACAGGAGGACCTTTAATTGTGAGTGTTATTAAAACAAAACTAATTGCAGATGATTAAAATGTGACTAGGAAGCAGGATGCTGGGGCCTTCGCCCTGACATGGTTTTTGCTACTGCTGCCAAATAATGATTAGGTCTCACGGCTGTCGGAGCTGTTGCTGTTTTGTGGTTGTGTCTGTAACCTTGGGTGGAACATGTCACACGGTGTAATGGAGGGACATGATACAGTCTGCGAGGAGACTGCACACTGTGCACAGGGCTCGGGTGATATGGTACATGGTGATGACACTGCATACGCTCATTTGAATACCCATACTGGACCGACATGATGGAATGTGGAAACACATACACAGAAATATGCAGTATCCACACACTAGTGAGAAAGCCGCGTTCGTATAATTCCTCATTCTGGTCATTTCATGCAACTTCTCTCCCTTTCTATTGATTATACCTAATGCATTTTGAGTAGTTCTTCTTGCAGAAATCGTTTGACTGTCCCCCCAAATACGTAGAAAATTGCTTTCAATATTGCCATCTTTGAGGCTGACAATACACAGACATTGACATTAAATGAGAAGCCATTGGAATCCATTCTTTTAAAGTGTATATCCAGGCAAAAGTAAGAAGGCATTTGGATTAGATATGTGAAGGTGCAATAGAAAAAGCCGCATAAAAGTCAAATAAGTCAATATAGTGTATGCCTCTGCCATTCCTGTATGATTACCAAGTAATGAGGACTCGATGAATGGAAACGAAATTAAAATAGGCTGTTACCCTTTCAGGTGTCAGTAAAAACCTCTCTCCTTATTCCAAAAGAATCTTTTCGTTTAGCCCCTATTTATTTATCTACTACGAGCACTTAAGCAGAACACGATTCCAAAATAAGATGCCTTGTAAAATAATTGTGCAATTATATTACAATCAATTCAAAAATATGCGCGGGTTAGATTGGAAGTGGTAAGACGAGCCCGCGTGCTCCACTCACAAGAGATTTAACAACTGAATTGTGCCTTCAGGGCAACAGCTCAGCACCTGACTGTAAGGTAGGGATCCTCACGGCTGTGTTCCGTACGGGACATTGCAGATGTCTGGAAGTCATTTCCACATGTGAGGAGGCGGGAGGAAGGGCACACTTTGGTTTCGTGAATGCTCAATCAATTCAATAGGACAGCTTAACTTTCTCTTTCCCCTCTCAGCATACGTTTATAGGGGCCACAGGCGTTCGCAGGCTGCATTCAAAGGCTGCACTGTGCCTCGTACAAAAGCGGGGTAATTTCACCTCTGGGGGGGGCAACAACTTAAATCTGTAGGAAACAAAGCTAGTCAAGAGGGGCTATATCAAAGGTGAGCATACTTCATTTTGATAGTCGTGCTACATGCAGGTTCTATTGCATTTAAGTCTATCCTGGGAGGTGGATTCCTCAATTGTGACTTGTTTTTTTTTTCCTCCATATCGAATGTTGTTTTTGTTTATCTTTGTTCAGGGTTTAAGGATAGTGTCTGTGTCGGTGTCGCACCCTGCACAGATTGTAAAGCCCTACAAGACAAATTGTATGATTTGTATGAGCTACATCAATGAAATTACAAAGACTTATTGTGTTTATACACTGTGCAAAGAGTCCGCTTCATTTGGAATTACAAAGTGCCTTTTTTTGGATATGTCTTTTTGTCACGTTCCTTCTCATTATTTGAACACTTCTCTGAAAGCTCCCATTAGGTTAGAGCTGTGTATTCTACCAATCAGATGAAACAGCGTCAGCCTTAAAATAATGTTATTGAGTACTGAACACTTGGTAAAATGCCCCGCGCCCAGCTAATAGGATCCTCTATAACCAGGCCGGGTTCAGAGGATAAGATGGGGAATACACACGTTTCCTTGAACTCTCGAACTCCACCTGTCAGATGCTTGTGTCTCAGCCAGGGCCTAAAAAGCTTTATCCTCATTACGTATGCATGCTAAGCAGCGGGTGACGTGACCTGCCAATTCCAAAATTCTATCTTTGCATAAAAGTCCATGTCAATAAGCTGCCTTGGTGGTTGGGTATCTGTCTACATGATAAAGTAGCTAAGTATATTTCGCCCGGGCCTCCAGGATGGCTGCAGAACCTTGTCTGTGGAGATGACAATTAGAGTCACTTTCCACCCAGGTTAGGCCAGACAGGCCCTGTCAACCAGCGGAGGAAGAGAATGGAGGGAGACAGAGAGTAATATGTGTACCACTCTGATTCTGCTTCACCTCTGCTTCATCCTTATGCGCTGACCACCGGCGGGAGGGGAGGAGGTTGAGGCGGGCAGATGGGAGGGAAACGGTGGAAAATAGAAACCAATGCACCACAGGTCTATTCCTTTTTTTTTTTTTTTTTTCAAATGGTTATGAGCTGTCAGTGAGTCACTCATATTTTTCACTCACCATGTTCCTCATATCAGCTTTCGCGGTCTCTCAATGTTCTCTGGCCAATAAAAGTCCCGGAGGAATCATCTCTGAGTTTATAAGGAACCCGTTATATTTTTATTACAATAAAAAAAACGATCCGGTGGAGTGTGCATGACACACAAAATCACACTATGATGCAGACGGTGTCAATTAAACACAGTTCCTTTTTTTCCCCTGTGTTTGAATGCCATGCAGTCCGGCCGACGGGCCATTACGGCGGATGGTGTGCGAGACGCGCGGCAATGATCTCAGATTAGCCTTTGAATGTGACTCGCACTCACCCCAATGTCTCCTTGACAAATCTAAAGTAGAGCAGGCTGTCAAACGTTTTGGCACGGCAGCGCAACTGTCAGGTTGGAGCATGTAAGAGATGTGCTGCTTGCCTCCGCGTTGCAACTTCCCCCCCTGAAAGGATTAATAATTTACACGGGATTACTCTAAAATTCCACCATTTGCCACAAACCTGTGTAACGTTGATTTGTTGAACTGTCATGAAAGCACATCGCTCAAGGTAAACAATCGTCGCCTCGCCCAGAGTTGAATACATACATGTCTCCGGGAAAGTGAGAGGCAAGAAGGGTGGTTTTCACTCCTTTCTCGTGGTTTTCCCATCGAGTGGCTCTCTCCTCGCTGAGAGAGAGAGAGAGAGGGGGCAGAGAGAGAAAGCTGTAATTGCTGTCAGTCTCTCCTGAGCACAGCCTTAAAGGCTGCTGCCGTTTCACAGCCGAGGGAGTGAAAGGAGTTTGGGCTGTGTGGCATCCCCTCGGGGCCTCTGGAGGATTTGGTGAGTCCCCCCCCCCCCCCCCCCCAAACACCTTCTTGTTTACCTCTCATTGTCAACAGCGGCACACAGGGGGGGGGGGGGGGGGGGGGGGGGGATTCAGAAGGGCTAAAAGCCTATCACACTCAGAGACAGAGAGACGGGTAATTGAAGAGATTATCCCCAACACGTGATTTGGTGGGTTTTCAGGTGGAGAAAGTTTCCCCTCCAACATATCGCGCACAAATATCCAAACACAAAAGGCCTTCCCAAAAACATCAGTGCACAGCTTCTGACACGTCTGTGTTTACGCCCGATGCCTTGTCAACCACTTTGGCAGATATATATTCATCCTTTTTTCCGCTCCTCTACTTTTCCATAAAGCAGCGTCTAACCTGACAGGCTGTGTCGTTACTTTATGTGTATTTTGACTGTGCCCCGTAAACAAGGACTTAGCTGTCCCAATCCCCCGACGGCGCCCTGTCGAGAACAGTCAACACTGAAGACTTACCCTAAATGCGCGGCTTTATATGTATGTTTTTTATTCAATAATGCATTTTATGCGAGTAATGGGCTCCCTCATTACACGCATTCCTTCATCAATTCCTACATGCAGATGTTTATGGTCGTTAACTCCAGGAGAACACGTACGCATTCTCTCCTGCAGTTTCCAGGCCGACTTAATCCCTCCTTATTGGCAAACATTAGAATTCATTTAAAGTGTTGCCCACAGAGGTCAAATCCCCTCTTAAGGCGAAAAGCTGCAGGAAATTGCCTGCATTAGGGAGATGTATTGGTGTGAAAAGATCCCATGACATGCTGCCAAACAGGTCAGCTCCCCGCTGTTTGTTCCTGCCTGCATTCCCTTGCTCTCTCTCTCTCTCTCTCTCTCTCTGTGTGCTCCAGTGAGATGCAGTGGCAAGGAGAACGTGTGATTAGTCTGTTGGTATGAATCCGTTCTTTACTGCCTATGGTTATGACATTTATCACGTTCCTGCAGGATTCTGCCACAGATTAGTAATTGGGTGGTTAGCGCTGTCGCGTTGTTGGAGATACCCCATCATCATCATCATCATGCTGCGTGTTACAGCAGACTACACTAATGTTATGATTATATTGTTCTCTAGCACGTGGCTAAATTATTCACCCGATGCTGTGCTGTTGCTCGGATATGCTTGATAAGAGACTAAATATTACATGTTACATATCTTAAGATTACAACGAAAAAAAAATAGAACTGCAATATAGTCTTTAAATATCATAACTGCTTCCAATGTCAGCGGATGATCAAATCTATCCACGCAAAGTGCAGTGTGAAACACTGGTACTGTCTGTATATTGCTGACATATTATTTTTATGACTACTGAATATACATTATATATGTTTAATGGAAATGTGTACTAAAAAGGATATTTATCTGGCGAAACCAAAACCATTTTGTATAAATGATATCAAATAGAGTGGGTAAGATGATCTAATAGGCTGCAGCAGGTTACTGAAGACTGATGATGATGTAAGTGGCTTTGGAGAATAATGTGCCAGACATGTTGGAAAGCACATGGTTCCTTTTTGTCTTTCTCCAAAACAGGGGTCATGATGTGGATAATCAAACTCATATTTCAATTAGCTTTTAGGTCAAAATGAAGACTTTTATGACAGTATGTCTGAAAATCTAAAAACCCCGCACCTTAAAATAAAGATGTCAACGACAGAAAAAAACCCTTACATGTTAATCAACACGTTTGAATTAGTTTTGAAAGTTAATGAGTTTTTAAGCTGCCTCTGGGACTTCCCATCAATAAACTACAAACTCATTTCATTTTCTCTTTCAAATTCCAATAAAGTGTACTTCCCTTCCACTGCTGCAAAGCTGTACTTTGAAATGCCTTCACTTTGAGAAAGAAATAAATTAACGCTTTGGAATAACAAAAAAAAAAAAGCACAGTGGTAGCAGGCTGTGACGGGCTCTTCTCTCAGATACATATTCTAATCGCTGAGTGCTGACCCTTACTCCCACTGATGAGCAACCAGAGAGATTTTGACCTTGTGGTGTGTGTGAATCGATGGGAAGTTGATAAAGCCAAGTTCATTGCTGCCTAACATAAAACAAAGCTGAGTTGTTTACCTAGCTAAGCCTGCGCGTGTCAATGCCATTACGGGATGATTTATAGACCAGCACCCAATGAAATTGTTTAAAGCAGATTAGGTAGAGCCAACGATCACCACTAATATGACAAGCTGATATGCTGTGACAGGTAACCAAGCAAACAAGTTCCTGAAATTCAGATTGAATTAGAAATCTAATAACCCTACAGGGAGCACCAGATTTAATCAGGAGAGGAGGAGGAGGAGGATGAGGAGGAGGAGGAAGAGAAAAGAAGAAAGAAGAAAGGGGAAGGAGGAAAGAGAAGATGGCTGTGTGAAGAAGCCTGGTTCTTCAGCCACATGGGGGAACACCACCTCTTATGTGATTTACTTGTCAGGAAGCATCATTCAGTATGTGTGAAAGGGTGAGAGCAAGGAGAAAAGCACGAGATATGAAGAGGGGGAGAGCCATCTCCATATAGCCAGCAATTGTAGGGCCGTATTGGTAAAGAACCTCACTCTTACTGAATCTATCCGTCTGCGTTTTACAGGAGTAAATTTGATTGTAATTTGTAAAATTGCCTTACAATATCAAATTTCCCAAGAGAAAATATTTGTTTTTAGTATTATCTCATATGCATGTGCGGTATTGTGTTACATACGAATGTGGTGCCATAAATAGAAATATTAATGTAATTTAATGTACAAAGGCTCCACCAAGGGATACAAGGAGCCAATGTCCCTCTCAGAATGATAAAAGACTCCCTTAATGGTATGGATATTGTGTTCCAATAAAATCGTGTTTAAGGTCATAGCACAACTGGAGCATCAAGTATTTACAACTAGAAAAGTAATCACAGCATGTAGTTTAAACCCCACTAATATCTCTGAGAGTTTCTACATATTCATCATTTGTCTGTTCGGTCCCTCTGCTCCGCACATAGTGTCCTGTTTATTTGAAAATAATGAGAACGAAATGAGCTGTAATACTTCTTCTCTCGGACACATTGAACTGATTGTATCTAAATTACAGCATTAATGTTTAACTAAGGTTTATTGTTTGGACGTTTGAATATGCATGATAATCATTACATTTTGGGGACAGATATTTTCCAGATCTCGCTGCACGCATACACACACACACACACACACACACACATTATATTATGCATGTTTACTTTATGTGATCTTCATACAATGCAATTAAAAACTTTTGATGGTTATTATTTTCTCAGTTGAACATTTGTTACCGCAATGTAACCACGTTTATCCGCTACATTTGTGCGACTCATGAATGAACACTGTGTTTTTTAATGCATGGCTATACGTAATAACTGCAAAGTAAGAAGAAGGGAGAAGCAAATGAATGATATTTTGTATGTGAGCTATTGAGAAAATGCAAATGTTTGAAAAAAAACAAAGAGAAAGTCAGCATTGCGCAATCTCTATAAAGGACTAAAGGGATGCGTTTATATACCTGTCACAACAAAAAAAAGAAAAACGGTAAAACTTGTATCCCAACCACATAAAGCTGATACAGCTCCTTCTATAAATGTCATCATTCTCTTTCTTCCTGTGATGAAGGGACGTAGAGGTGTTGGAGGGGGGGGGGGTGTGGAAAGTTTCAGATGGGGACCTAATTAGGGCGCTCGTAGCCCAGTTTTCTCCCCACTCTAATGAGGGGTTTGTTATGGCGCGGGTGAGCGCGGCCTGTCACGGCGAGGCCGAAGAGTGAAGAGTGCGGAGGGTGGCGCGACCGACGAGTGGATTTCCCCGCGCAGTGCGATTCTACACCTGCAAATCCCCAACACATTGAAACCAGGCCTCGTTTGATGTGCTATTCTTTTCATGTTACGGAACAGGAGGGACCGAGGAGCAGGGACCTAGTTGAAAAGAGGCAGGGGGCTTCGGGAGGAGTGCTGTGGTCTATTAGGCGTTTTAATAATGTTAATTAATGAATAATAGGGTCTGTAATGAGCTACCGGCTGCATTTTATTCATGTGATTATCTTAGCCCGCTCTCTAATTCTTTCTATGAGCACTGTCAAGGGAAGGCGGCGATCAAGTGAAACACAAACAGACACGCTTACTTAGTCGCTCAAACACACACACACACACAAAGTTGTACGACTAGATGGTACGCCGGAGAGCTCACCGGCAAAAAAAATAAATCAAAATTCACATCTTACCGCACTACCACAGCAAAAGCTATTTCGCGAGAGAGATTTAGGGGTTTGGTACATATTAGGAGGCAGAGGTTTGGTCAAACAGTGTTTGAAGCCCCACAGGGACCCAGCAGGCCCCCGATGACTTATAGACCTCCTCCACAGGAAACGAGAGCATTATCAGCCACCAATTAGGCCGAGGGAGCGATTTACAGACAAACCCACGCACGCGTGCACACACACGTGCATGCCGAGATACACACAAAAGGCATGCAGATGCTCGCGACACCCACAGACATAGACACATGATTTATCGGAGCTGAGCAGGTGGGTCGGACTCCATTATTTACGACACCTGTGGCGTGAGAGCCGTCCCACGTCCAGAGTGTGGGAAGGAGCACGGCGAGCATGTGGATCTACTCTCTCACACACAGGTCTTTCTCTCGCTCTTTGTGATCCTTGTGCTCGTTTGCTGCTCCGAGTGGCTGAAAGGGCACCGAGCCACCACTAGTGGGCCCCAGGAAGACATCCTCACTCCTCCCTTTATCTCACAGTCACATCCCACTAACTCGACTCTCCACCCCCGTCCCTCTCCTGCTGTCTCAACAACAACGCACGCTCTCGGTGTTGGGAGGTGCCGAGGGGCCCCGTTGCCAGAGATGGCTGGATAAAAAAAACTGCGGATGACAGTCAGCAATTAGAGAGACTTTGAAAACGTTACAATGTGTTTGGACAGAGACGGAACCTATTGATCTTTGAGTCTGGATGAATAAATCTGAGAAAACGAAAATGGCGTATGTTGACTTTTCACAAACCTGTAAATGTTTAATTCATAAAAAAAAGTAAAATTGCGTATGATCATAAAACTTTGACATTGACATTCGACACCAAACATGATACACACACACACACACACACACACACACAGACACCCACAGACCTGCAGCACCTGACACTTTCCTGGCCAGCACATTTCCAAGCCATTTCCACTCCATCTCGTCTAACTTTCTATTGATTTTAAAATCAATAGCTGCTCGACCCGGAGCTGTCTGTGTTAAGCCGCGTTGCACAGAAGCTGCTTTTTTTTTGTTTGGGGAGAATCTCCGACTACAACCGGGGGCCGAAGCTTCATCCTTCCAGCTTTATAATGATTAAAAATAAATTAATGAGGTCAGTCCGGAAACATTATCGGCTGCGACCGACAAAGGAGATCAAGTGTGAACTAAAAGCAATCAGGGAGCTCTTCCTTCAGATGGAACCCCTGAAAGATTTTCCAAAGCTGGCTCCATCTGTTCCCCCGTAGTTGTAATGAACTTATCAATTTCGCGTCGCACTGCTATAAACCCCATCCAGGTCTGTAAAGATTCTCATTAAACCCAGCCTCATTGTCGGCCGCAGCACAAAGTCCAACAACATTGTTCCGTTCCTTTTCTTCCTCTGCTACTCTTTCCCTCTCTCCTCTTTCCAGGAGCGGCGGGAACAAAAGGAAGCCCGGGTCCCAATCAGCGCCTCACGAAAGGGGGATCCCACTCAGGTCTTAATCAGTGCTCTGCTTAATAGAGCAACACTTCCCAAATATTATTAACCTCATCTGTCTGCATTAGGCCCTAATGGCCTCCCTCTCTGTGTATTGTCTTTGCAGCAGCTGGTAATGTACATATATATTAATCCACTTTCTCTTTCCCCTCCGCCGAGAGATTGCGCAGCGCTCCCCTCAGAACAAACGGTGCCCTTCAGAGAGCGAGGCAGACACAGGTTAGGAAGCCACTAATTAAATGTCAGACTTGACAGATTAAAATTATGAAATTTAAAATCTGCAAGTGGCTCTTTGTCATTGTCAAATTAAGGGGTGCACCGTGTGATGAAGGGAAAGGGGATGGCGAGCTCTAATGGATTGAAAGGGAATGTGCTTTAGCAGCATGCAGCTCTCAGTGAATAAAGATTCGCTGCTTCTGCCTTCGGTAGCATGGCTGCATGTTCAATTCCTCCATATTCTCCAAAGTGTAGAGGTGGGGAGGTCACGCCGACGCTGCCGAGCCCATCCTGACCGCTCCATTTAGATTTTTCATTCCTCTGGCAACACAAATAACTGGCCACGATGCCAACGCTTCAGAAAAGCCATTCCACCTTTTGGCATCCGGTATCACTACCTTCAGCGCAAGGTACGGAGACGTCGGCGCTCATCGTTATCTCCTTCACGACCCATCAGATCACTGAGTTTTGTGAGGAAATAGCCAAATGGAACGGAATTGCTGAAATTGTGCTTTTAAAAGTAAAGCGATATCAAGTCTGACTTTAGTGAGGGGGGTTATGCAGTGATTTATCTTCCAGCGCAAGTGAGGGGAAAAAAAAGCACAAACAAACATTCACAAAAAATGATCATTAAAATGCACAATGTTTGTTGAAAAAGAAAACATTAACACTCCAGATCTTCACGGCAAGTGTCTTTTAGCCACCCCCACACAGTCAAAGTGCATCATTGATTTGATTATGGCTTTATTTTAACCTGTTTCAAACTCCTCCACAGTGAAGCCCAGCACACCATAAGGCAACAGTCATTACAGACGTGAACTAGAAATACCGATCAAACAGAAGTAATGATCGTGTGTCAAATTCGGGCACTTTCTTCACGCTTAACTGAGGATCAGGGTTCAAAGCATTTTTAGCTTTGACCAGGTCTAAAAGTATTTGGCCTCTGCGAAGCTGAATCCACGGACTGAAATAAAAGCTCGCTACAAAGCGGAGGCAGCGACCACTCAACAAGGATCAAAACACCACGAGCACAAGAACTGACAAGATGCAATTAAATTTAATTACTGGAGCTGTAGTTTCATTTTAAGTGACAATTGTGATTAAGGTAGCCACACACACGTAAAGCAAAAAAGCAGAGGCCAAATTGTATCAGAGTAACAGTATTAGTGTGCACACAACCTTGACTCGCTAATTGGATTTAATTAAAGCAGGGCCAAGAGGACTATAACAAGTTCAACAAGACAGAGTCAGAGTCATGGCTCAATTCTGCACTGTGTGGCTGTGTGCGCCTGTTCACGTCTTTATCAACAAACCATTAAATAGTAGTTATATAGACCATATACAGTATATATATATATACAACAAAAGAGAATATTTGTATGCTTCTTTGCTATGAAGCACATTAGAGCAAGTGCATTAACATTGCTTATTTGAAAACTTAATTGGGTTGGGTGATCAAAATTTGCAGATTAGTTCACTATGAATCTTTATATTTTGTGCAGAGTCTGCTCTGAATGCTCTGCTATTAAACCCTGCACAGCAAATCCAAGTTGTTGTCTTTCTTCTGGCCATATGCCTGAAGCCCAAGGTATGTATGATGCTACGAAAGGTAATAATATGCTCAACATTTCGGTTTTCATAACCGTGCCATGTTGAATTCATACAAGTGGCTTCACTGTGATGCCGGGTGTGTGACAACAAAGTCCTCCATCCCAAAGAAACTTCCAACAGGACATGGAGATAAAGGGTTTTGGATATCATTTTCTTTTGACAGAATATAGGGAAAATGAAGCAGTGTGAAACCAAAACAAACAACATAAACAACTTAAAAGTCGCGGAGATACAATGTTGTGAAGTCAATGAGTCATCGAAAACAAAAACGAGCAGAACAAGACCATGAAATCAGTAATGTGATATGCAGCTTATCATGGAGTTTCGCACTGAATTCAATACAAATGTGAGATGACACCTTTAAGACTGTCTGTTCGAAGGGTTAGTGTGGAGCGTGAGTGGCAGGAACAGCAGTTAGCCTAAGGTGCTTCACTTTAATAGTCACATGCTCTGCTGCAAGCGCTGGCACGCACTCTCACCTTTACACAAAGAGACACACATTTTCCACAGGGATGAGGCTCATCTGCCTGCCCTCTGGTGCTATACGCCGTTTTCAAAGCACCTGCAGCATTTGTTTTCTCAGAGAGCGTCTGTCAATGAAAGACGCTCCAGCCTATTTGTCGCCGTACTTGTGAGCTGGTTTGTTCTTCTAGTTAAGAGTTTTCCTGTCATGTAGCTTCCTAAAATGAAGATGACTCTCGCATCTCACATACCCACAGCCAGGTATACCACAAAATTAAAAAAAATAAAAATAAATGTTTATAAGAAATAATAATGTGGCAAGACTCAGTCTGCCAGTTGGCTACGTAATTAGGATTTTCTCAATAACAAACAATATATATATATATATTATTATTATAATTTTTTTTTGTATATAGCAAAAAACCAATTGGGACAAATCTCCACACTCATTTCCATTAACCTTACCTCATGGAAGTTCTGAACCCGGCCGAGCCTCCAATGTGTTAAATCCAAACATCTGGTCCCTATTTAAATAAGATAAATGTAGAAAAGAAATGTACAAAGCTAAACGAAACAAACCAATCGGCAATAAACACTAAAGCAGTCCCCACACCAACAGTCTCTTTCCTGCGGTGGAGTGTTTAAGCGCTTGCTCCAGACCAGGTGCTGCTCGTTAGCCTGATTGAGCAGCAGGTGAAGCTCCGGGAGAGGCCGGGGGAAGGACAGGGACGAGGCCAAAGCACACAGAGCCGCACCATGAGTCTCAATGTGTTTATCCGAGAATGCATGCCTCTGTAAATGTAAATGTAAATGTTGTTATTCTGCCCTGTAAATCCCATCCCATCTGTGCAAACGCCTGTGCTGGTCTGTTGCAATGTGTGTGTGTGTGTGTGTGTGTGTGTGTGTGTGTGTATGCGTGCGTGTTTGTCTCTGTGTGTGCGCGCCGGTGCCTGTGCAGGGGGGGTCAGCCAGGTCAGGCCTGACACCATCTTTAACTGTTATTTACTGTGATTCCACGACAAGACAGATACCAGCTCCTACGACTCCACTGATGTATGTTAAGCGCGCGCCAAATTACCCGCCTGATGGATCTATTGATGGCCCATTCCAACCTGTCACCTAGTCTCCATCAGCCTCTCAGTTATCCCCCAGTTCCTCCTCCTCCCCACCCCTCTCCCCCTTCCAACCCCCCCCCCCCCTCACCCTCTGTCCCTGTGGGTCTGAATAAGAAATGAGGAAGCAGGCAGATAGAGACCTTTGTAACCTACTGTGCAGCCTGCTACAAGACAATGGCCACCACTGATGCTGTTGCAAAAGTTAAGCATTGTGTGTGTGAGAACACAGTTGGAGCACACGCGCGCGCGCACACACACACACACACACGCACACACACACACACACACACACACACACACAGCACACACACGCACTGATGCATGCACAAAGACATGGACGCATGCTCCCGTCCCTGGAGAGACAAGAGGGGCGATGTAGACCATGGCCGCGCCTGCTAACAGGCCTGTCTTATCACACCCCGTCATTTATTATTCTCTATACAGGCTCCGGCAGCAGATAGTAACTCCTGTCATAGGGGAGATGAAGATCCCAGAGGTGTTCTGTTACGGGTCTTGTAACATGCTGTCACCTGTGTGCTACATTGATATTATCCTGCAAGCATTGATTGAGGCAAATCCAGATTCACAGGCTCACCACGTCGCAAACTGAAAAGGTCAGGGGAGGAAAAATCAACTCTCAAAAAAAGACTTGTTAGTTCTGCAAATCAACAGCTACTCAATTTACAAACTCCCCACAGGCTTTTCAAAAAAAAAAAAAAACTCTTGCTGTATTTGAAAGTGGAGTTGATGATGGGCCCTGTGGTCCCATTAGCCGAAAGATAAGATGAAGATGGTCAATATGGGACGCGTGTTCTGCTGGTGTGTGTAGTTGCCGGGGCTGCTCTATCAGATAAATACCGCACTGAATCTAGTTGCGCTAATTGACTCTCGCAGGCATTACTGGGATTAAGTTAGCTGGCGTCCAAAGTTCATTACACAGATAAATGCATCTCTTAGTCTGCTAAAGAGCCCCCATGCAAACTTAACTCCCACACAATGCAGGGCTACAAAGAAACGGTTTGTGATGCACAGTGTGTTAGCACTTCTGTGTAGCCCGGAAACACCAACTGGGCAGAGTAAACAAAGTAAACACTTCACCATATACATTTGCTTGACAGTTATATTCCGTTTAAGTTTTTATTTAAAAATGTAAATGATATCTTTCAATATGATGCCTTGAGTTAACCACCCAAAAGCATGAAAAGTAGTATAGTTCTATAAGCTCAATATAATTATTTATACGCACAATTATCAGTCGGAACAGAAATCATTTTTCTTTTAGTTTATTGTACAGCCACGACCAAAAAGTAGCACAATGACGTGAGCTTAATATTGCAAATGATTTAACAGGTGATCTTTGATAGTATGTGAAACACTTGCGTCTCTCTCTGTGCGTAGCCGCAGTGATGAGTGACACAACAGCAGGTGCTCAGAGAACCGTGGAGAGTGCTTTCATTTTGCCACTTATACGACAAATTACCCAGACAATGGACCCGGCGAGCCGGGGACCCTAATTCAATTCCAACTGTTGACTCTGGGCATTCGCCGGCACGCATTCGCCAGAGGAGGTTCCCCCTCCAGAAAAAGAAAGGAAGAGGAAAAAAAAGAAAAAAGATCACGCGAACACAGTCAAAGAAAATGAAAGGTAATATTCTTTATCTGGCCGAAGATAGCAGCAGATGAACTGCCCTAATATGAGCACAAATATGATTTAAGGATTCCATGCTTCAGAAAGCCTTCAGCTCAAAGTGATTTGGATCAATAGTGTTTGCTAGGCACAGCAGGAAAAAGGAGAGAGAGAGAAAGGGTGAAGAGGAGGGAAAGGTAGCGAATGACGGAAGGATAGAAAGAGGAGAAACGCATGGGTTTAACAATGGGGGAGCAAAAGAGAGCACAGGAATAGAGCTGTAGTCAAATTTCGCTGGTGTCAAATTAATTTCCGTGTTATCTGGAAATTCAATTAGAAAGACGCCCCCCCCCTCCCTCTCTCTCTCCTCCCTCCTCTCGTCCTTTGTGAGTAAGAGAGTGTCGGACATCCCGGCGTGACAGATTACACTGCTCAGAGTGCATATCAGGCCGAAGTGTTGAGGCCCACTAATCCGCCCTCTAATTCTCAATTAGTGTAAAATGAGGCCATAAATCACACAGACAGGCCGATCGATGGAAACGTTGTTTTAGGAGTGATTGGCAGCCTCCCCAAAGGTTACTGTTTAAGTTGGTTTAAGGTTACAGCTCTCTCCGGGCTGAAGGCAGGCTGGGTGTGTGTGTGTGTGTGTGTGTGTGTGTATGTGGGTGTGCGTGCATGTGCACGTGTTGGCGGCTTGGCTTGTGGTTGGGAGGGCTGGGGGGGGTCGAAGTCAATCTATATGATGCAGGGCCTTGGTCCTTTGGGGATACAGCAGAGGGACAGCACCAATTTTTAGCCCATCAGCCGTCCAATTTTTCTCCTTTTCATACCTGCTGTAGTAAATGAGAAACAAATTAAATTTCACCCCACTATCTCCGCAGAAACCATTTAAATCCTTTATGGAAACCAAATTGTCCCCAGACAAATCGCCCCTGGTTCTGTGGAAATACACTATGGCGCTGCAACCGAAATAAATTTGTGTCACTCTGGATCTGGCATTGTCTGTAATGCCATTCATTGGAAGATACTGTTGAAAGAGAGAGGGGAATAAAATAAGGGGCACTTTTGGTGGAACAAAAAGGGTGAAAAAGGCCCCAGCTCTGCATTCTCTTTCTTACTCTCCTCTCTGGCTCTCCGTCTTTCCATCCCTCTCCCTCGCGCCCACTTTTCCCCTGCGTAGTGTTATTAATTTTCGGCCGGAGTTTTTGCATTCATGAGGTTGAGATTGAAATGGAAATGAGGGCTGGCTGAGTGAGCAAAGTGAGCAGCCTCAGCAGTGGCCGCAGCCAAACGAGGGCCCCCAGCGCGGCACCACCACTCAGCCGACACGTGTCAGAGACAGAGGGGACTCGACTGCCACCAGCCAGCCTCTCATTCCCCCAGATTACCAGCCCCTGACATCAATCACTGCATCAGGGAAACAATGCATAAAACGGCCCCAACAAGGGCGATGAAAAATCACTGACAGTGCAGGAGTGGAGCGTGTGGAGGGAGGGGGAGAAGGGGGGGGGGGGCCAGGGAGAATGTCAGAGCAAAAGAGGGCATTAGGCAATGATGAAGACTTAAAATGACAAAATATAAACAGTAAAAAATGCTTGAGAGAATAGAGGGTTAAACGTTGCGGTCCATACTTTACATAAAATGTCTTGGTGGTGATAAGGATTTTTTGGTCATCTGGGTATAAATGTTGATCTTTTTTATGTCCTGGAAGGGACCAAAGAAAAAATGTATGTATATTGTCTGAACATCGTTTGAAAAGATTTCTGTTTTTAACAATAGCATGTATATCTATAACATTTGCATGTATAATTTGAGGGTATGAGTATTTAGTTGGTTAGTACAACATTGATTTTTTTTCCCCACATGTAATACTTACTTAATATGTGATACATATTAATACTTTTACCTCATAGCGTTTTTCTCAAAAAAAACTATTATTAATTAATTATCAAATTAATTATTAAAATTAACACATCATATTGAACCTAAAAAAAAGTATCACAAACCTTTTGGCTAACTGACTGCTTTATTTTTACACAGATTTACATTTACACACAAAAAGAACAAGATGGCCTTTTTGTTCTGGCCAGGCAAAAAGTATGTTATATATTATATTATAATATATTATATATATTAATCTTTTTTTACTCTATTTTGGTCTCCACATGCACCTGAGGCAATTATCTGCACTGGGTTACATCCCCCTGCTTGAGTTGAAATGACGACAGTAAGACTGAAAAAAAAAAATTGGTAAAGTTATATAGGCCAGAAAAAAAACAGTAACCTGCAGAAACACTCTTTGTTTGTACCACATGATTAATTGGTTAATTCATATGTTGTAAGTAAACACTGTACAGCATTAGGCCACCAATTTGTTTTCACAATCCGAAAACATTTGCAACTTAATTAAAAACAGTATTAAAACATAAATGGGTAAATGTGTCTATTTGAAGTTTGGTCATGAGAAGGTAGCCGATTGTTTACACTTGGGTCCTAGATTGTGCCTTTAAAGAAAGGTTTAGTGGTGTCTTGTGACACGGTTTACTTTATCCAGATGTCTCTTTTCATGGCTTTTTTAAAAGGCCCCAACTCTGGCATGGCCATGGGGGGTCACCGTTTACAACAGTGTCACCTCAGGTTCATGCCGAACCCAATCGGGGCCGTTATCGATGACATCACCACTTAAGGGGCCGTTTTTGGGGGCCGGTGGAATTCCATTTCAGCGGTGCCAGACCGGTCTATTATTATGATCATTATTAAGTGTGTGTTCTTTCCTTTCTTTCTTCCCCCCGCAGTTGCTCGGTGTCTGCTTTGTGTCCTCCGCAGCGAAAAGCTAATGTGCTGAAAGGCTGGTTCTTGTCTCCCTGAGCTTATTGAAATCATGTGAATGCCATTTGTGCTTAATCCTTCTGGGTGTGCCATAAAGAGAAGAGAGTCGGCAGCTCCTGAAGAGAGATGAGAGGACCTCAGGGGATTCACGTTGCCTCGCCTCGTCTGCTGAGAAAGAGAGTGAGAGAGGTAGACAGAGCCTTAGACAACTGACAGCCTAACCAAAATACGTCTCATAATTTGATTAGGGTACGATGACAATCTTTATTTATAGGCAGTCTCAGATGCAGGGAGGGAGGGAAGGAGGGGGGGAGGGGTTGATTTGACTGTGGCGTCAGATTCGCATTAACTGGTGCTGGTTTCATAGCTGGAATCTAAATAAAAACAAGCGATGCCCATGTGAGCTAGGGGATAATGACAGACAACAACATGTCCATCTGATGCCTGGCCCCGACTGCTCCCAACGCACATTTGTCTCGTTACGGTTGTGATCAGTCGTTTTATTTTGAGAAGGGGTCACCTTCTCCTTAAAACCAGGGTATCAAGTCACCGGAGCACCTTCCATATGCATGAGAGTTACATCAGAGACGGAGCTGTTGTCGGTGGCGTTTGAAATAATAATGCGGAAAATGATAACGCCTCAGGACGCTACAACACCTCATTACAGCTCAGTGTACTTGCTATGCAAGAGAAAGCCGGCTGGAATGAATAGGAAACACGGCGGCGTCTGAACAGCAGCGGTATTTATATTCATCCGTTTACATCAAATTGTTGCTTCCCCACAAAAGCCTGAAACAGCGGCGGGGTTTGAACTCGGGGTTAATGAAAAAGTCCCTGGCGTCAAGTTACCTGCTCGTCTGCAGGCGAACCCGTCTGTCGAAACAAACATTTCATTTGTGCGCCACATGTTTCTCCGACAAGACCCCAGTAAAAGTTGTTCAATAAATTTTACCGTCTGTTTTACAGACCTCCCCTTTCCCCCCTTGTGTCATTTTTTAATTGAAAGTAGATTCTTACCCGGCTATAAACATCATTCCACCCAATCAGAGCTGGTTTAGATCAAATGGCTGTTTCAGTGGGCCACGTGCGTACAGATGCCTTCAACCTCGCCTTGTCTCCCAGGCTCTCATACTGTTAAACACTCTGGCACTCTTTTAAGGCTGGGAGATGGCTGTCACTGTATTTTGTCAGCAAAGCATAATATTTCTTCAGGAGTTCTGAACCTGGCACTCAGCGGGGTAGAAATGAAAATAAGGCAGTACATAAACGGAGGGAGTCAGCCGTAAATCACCTAACACGCGGAGGAGGCAGCAGGTAGAGGCGCTGCTGGCTGTCACAGCACTCCCCTGGAAAGCAGATTGGACACCAGCCATCATGCTTTAATCAAACTGCACATAATAGACATGTCCCTGCTCTTTATGACACACACACACACACACACACACACACTGCAGCGCGCACACCCCCACCGGAGAAGCGAGCTTTCAGCTTTTTCCTGCTTGTGCTATTTAAATGTGGCTTATGTTTATTTGTTTGGGTGTCAGAGGTTATTCTTTTGTGGTATCCTAAAAGCAATCTTTGAAGCTCTAAAATCAGCGGTTCACACGCGCGCACACACACACACACATAGGCGCACGCTCGCTCGCAAAAAGACACACACGCGTTCTTCAAAGGTCGGTTCTCTTTACTGTGATACGAGGCTGGCGTTTTTTTGACATGCTGCGTGTCAAACGATAATGTTATTGTTGGCGAGACTCTTTTCAAGCAGCATAATTTTATTCCGACTTTTTTCTCTCCTTTTTTTAATTAAACAGTAGATGTCTCACATGGCTGTGGGTTTGCAGCTAAGTGCGGTTTGAAAGCTAACACCAAACAGATGGGGAAGTATTCATATTGTTATAAGAGCTCAATTACCCAGAGCACTCGAAAATCAGAGAACCTTGTCATAAACCAAATAATAAATTGTCCCATTGAGCGGAGACGCTTGGCTTGTGCGGACTCGGAAAGATCTAAGGCTACTGGACTCCAGTCCATGCAATAATGCTGCCCTCAATTCTATTTTTGATACATGTTTCATAACAGGATGAGAGTCAAATATATTACCCATGTGCATTATTATTATAGAAGCGGCTTTTCAGTTTATAAACCCATGCTCATATTCCTCTACTGAATGTTAAAAAAATAAAAAAAATAATGTGCAGCCTATAAAAAGGTGTGACATTCCCCTTGTAAACTCAAACTAGGTAATACCCTTTTAGACAAAAATAGGATTTAAGAAAAGCGGGTTATTCAACACCTCCTGACTTGTTAGACGTAGCAAATCATGTAGGGATGGGACTAATGATGCTCTCATTATGTGGGTGGTTCATTTTTAAGGCACTCGGAGGCTGTCTGGAAAATGATTTCTGCGTTCCCTTCGAAAGCCACGTTGATTGCGTAGAGGCTCTCCAGGAACGAGAGGTCCTCAGAGGCCCTACAGGTCAAACCATCAAGTATGACTTTGAACTGTCTCTTTTGTTAAAATCCTCCACCTGCGACCCATTTGCTCGTGCATCTACTTGACTGTAAGAACCTAAAATCAGATCGAGAGGGCAAGCACAATTACACAGGCGGGCGAGACAAACCAAGTAAAATCAAATAAAATAATCCGGCATTTGTTTGCTGACGATCCTGGCTCGCCGCTTGTTAATGAAGTGCTATTGTGATGTGGTATCACCTGAAAAGTGACAATGGCTCCGCAGCGAATCCACACATCCCCGAGGGAGGGGGGGGGGAGAGGGGGGGGGGGGACAGATGCAAGCTGATTTGAGAGCAGGCACTGGGGATGGTAAACCAAAGCCAATTGAATTACAGCTTCATTACATAAAGCCTGCGATGGCGGTTTAAAGTATATGAATGATAACCCAATATATTGGAGATTAGCAGCACAGATTGACATGTGACAGAGGCAGCGTGGCGAAGGAGGGAGCAGATGGTTCACCCTCTCTCGGGGTCTCTGTCTGTGACACGGCATATCTTGTCAAGGGGTTGAACTTTATTGATTGAATTCCTGCCCTCAGACACGGGTCCTATAGCGACATGTCTCGGTGCTGCGACTGGCTTCTGGAAACCCAATACCGGAGCACAGGTTGTGCCGCGGGGTGGGGAGTGGCCTATTATGGCAGTCACACAGTTGGCCCCATCTGTCATCGGAAATACTGCTTTCCTGTTTGTCTGGGTCTCGCAGCTTCATTATCACTTACATATTATTATATTAGCAAAAAAACAACACCCTAAATGATCTTTTGTACATGTGAGTTCTTGAATTCTATTTCGCGGGTCTTTCATCAATTCACAACTGCGATTTTAGTCTGAAACCTTGAAAAAGAAAGCAAGATTCAAAGCCTCATCCTCCGGCAGAAGATGTGCCGGTGTTAAAAACAAAACAAAAAACAAAACAACAACAAAACAAAAAAACCTTTGGATGTGATCATGTTATTTGTGTTTGTGTTTTGTTATTCTGATTGCAGGGTAATTGCCGCAGTTGCGATAGATTAGGTTGATGTGAGAAAACAGCAGTATTGAGCGGACGCAGTTATGCCACTGACCGCAGTTTAATCACGGAATGACCCCACTCCTGCAAACAGACCACTTAATAGCCTACAGAAGGCAACAATAAATGGTGCCTCATTTGGTGTAAACCGTGAAATGATGTTATATAATGATAACCATCAACAGTGATCCAGTGTACCCAAAGACCTTTGTCATCAATTATCTGTTATTGGAGCCCCTGTATCCTGTGTATTGTGATATTCGTTTACGTTTGATGAATGTTGCGCTCGGCGGGTGTTTTGGTCCCCAGGATATCTTTCTCCCACTGATGTACTTATTAATAATAAATTGGGAGAGGAATGTGTGAGTTCTGCTTCCCTCCTTTGTGATTATAGAGACAAAAGAGCGTTTGAAGTATCCATCTTAATACAAAGACACTTTATTAGATAAAGCTAACTCGCCCAAGACAAATAGTGTCGCCGAGACGCTCGGGTATCAGCGGCGCTCTCATTCTTTCTTTGCCTTTGCTATCTCTTTAGTCTCTTTCTCACCTTTTTTTTTTTTTTCAACGAATGAGGATTTTTTTTTTTTTTTTCACCCCTAATTTACATCACACAGAGATCGTCGCAAGAAGGACAAAAGAGACCGAAAAAGCAGGACGTGGTCTCAGGTGGGCTAAATAAGTTTCGGGGCTGTGACAACCACCAGAGGTTGTCTGCAGACTCATATGTCATTCATTCATATTACCACATGGCCTAATTCCCCGCCCCCCTGCCGTTCCTACACTAACAATACATAATCTTCGTGTGTCAGACATTCAGATGAAAATACAGGGTGTTATTTATGCCTTCATCGCACCTCTCGGATATGTGTTTTTTCTCTATCGCCCTATCAAAGAGCAGTCAGTCACCTCGGCCATATAAATCACCCTCGAGTTGCACTTTGGGAAAACATGCCGATTAAGCTTGTGCACCGTGGTCAGCCGGCGAGGCAGTAAATTTCCCTGGTAACAAAGTTAACATTGATTCAGATATAAGCACTTGTCCGCGTGTAACAACGATAACCTTTTAGTAGATTTGGAAAACATATTTGACACCCATTAAAATAACGAATGATTTTTCTCCTCCCCAGAGGAAGGCAGAGTCGGAGTGTTTGGACAGGAGCGGGGGTTGGAGGGGGAGGGGGGTCGGGGGTAGCACGCTGATTTCACGGCAGTCCTGCATCCTGAGTCCTGCGGCTCTTAGCCTGGAATAAAAAAAAAAACACAGCTAACTGTCCGTTAAATCAAATTTGAAAAATTGGGCGGGTATTTGACATCAGCAGGAAGCAATAAATTGGACGGAGTAATCCAAAGTAATTTTCATAGAAATAAGCATTTATGTTTCTTTTTATGACTGTTGTAACATGGTTTATTATTATTACTCTGTGCGGTCAGTTAACGTTTGTGTGTTACAATGTTGTTGTTTTTTCCCGTTTTTGTTTGGAATTAATAAAAGAATACTTTCTAACAAAGCAATTTAAATAAAAAATAAATAACACACATAATATAAGTTACTAGAAATGTTTAATCAATTACTCATTTCAAATTAGATTTCATTGCATATCTTTATAATGTACTCAACAATTGAAGTAATTACATTAGTTTAAATTAGCTCTGCTTAGCATTAGCCTTTGGGGTTAGTACGACGTGCGTTTCCTCTCCTATCCTATCCTACTCCAACTCCTGCACCAAGCTAACACATCTCTTCTGGGGCAAGTTCCTGGTGTTAAGACAAGGAAAGGGGATGTTAATACTAAATTGAATAAAGCATTAACAATCCTAGCCTAGCTGAATCATTCATCATTGCTAGTAATTGTAATTTAATAAGATAAATAATTCCTTACCTGAGTTTACACAACTAATAATATGAAACACAGTTACACTTTGTGACTAATAAGACTTACAGCATAGCTTTGCATTACTTTGGCAACATACCCACTCGTAAAATGCTCTGCTTCTTCCCAAGTTACAGCAACATGGAGAATAGTAGTAGTCTCCCGAAAAAATGTGATCTCCAATGTGATCCACCTTTAATATAAACTCTGGAAAGAAAGCCCAGAGTAGGAAGAATCCTCATAACTGCAGCAAATAACTCTTAAATCTTTAGATCCACCCAAGGTCCATGTTTTCTAACTGCAGTGCCAATACGTAGGTGTGTGGTATCTGATGTGTATTTTTTTTTAAATTTTTATTATTTCACAAGCAGAGAAACCAAGCTCTGTGAAAAGTCGTTTCATGATACCGCAACGTACTGTTCACTCGCTAGTTTCCATTTTAAGTGTATACATAAGAGAATATGTACGCGTGTCCATTCTTTTAGAGTCGATTTAGCGAGGAATGTATTTTCACAATGTCACATTCGGGTGAGTTTAGACTTCAATGAGTTATGACAAGTAAAGCTCATAGTCCTGAATTTGTAAAAGTATCAAAGAACAAAAGAAAGAACAAGTATGTCTCTCTTATTTTTTCTCTCCCAAAAAGCGGGAACACATGTCAGCTGGTTGTGTGTTCTTCCCAAGGTAAAATATTTTTCTTAGCAAAAGCACCAAAGTGACAACTCCATCACTGAAAGTAGTTTGTCCTCTGCAGTTCAGTGAAAATATTATGAGAAGCTGAAGAAGCCGAGCTGAGGAGGCGGGGGCTGGGATGAGTGACGGACAGCTTTGACACACCGGAGCACTTAGACAATTACTAACAGTTTCTGCCAGTCACCACATCTGACACAACACAAACACGGCGAGGATAATTTTACATTACACTGCCAGGCATGGGTCACTTTAAAGGAACACAGGGAAGCCCGCTTCAGCTTGCATTTCAAGGCCAATCATCCAAAATGGCCCCACAACTGAAGCTGCAGCCCGAGACTTTCCCCTCCAACAACTCCCACAACAGATGATAACCAGCGAGAGGGGGGTGGGGGTCTTTGAAGTGCAGCTGTCAGTCAAGGGGTTTCTAGAGTGGGGCGAAATGATGTGCAGGTGTGGGGGCAGACACAGTTGGACCCCACCGGGTCAAACAGATACAGAGATGTTGGGGGGGGGGGGGGTTCTGCTGGCTGTTTTGGTGAGAACAAGAACTGTGGAGCCAAGGGGCCGTGACAAAATATAAACGCTAGATTTAAACCTGGAAAAGAAATCTTGCAAAGGGAAATTATTAGAAAAAAAATAATACCTTGCAACTTAACATGTTGCAGCTACATTGAACACAGTATTTAAATCAATGTGGAATGTGTAGGTTAGTGTGATTTAGATGTGAGGGAGGATAGAATTGATCATCCCCATGTCGGGTGATTGTGCTAAGCTACACTGCTGCTGGTTGTATTTCTAGTCTGTATATACCGGGTAGGTTTCTATCAATAATCTTCTCATCCGTCCCTTGAAAACTATTTATATATTTGCCAAATTATATTTTTTATTCTGGTGATTATTGGCAATTTTGAATTTGTCCTTTTTAGACATTTTACCGTGGGCTGCAGAGGTGGTAATTATTTTACCAAAAGGGTAGACGAATGTCTTATAAGAGAGGCAAAACACTTTTTGTTTTCTTTCCGGGATTTCTCCGTTTAGCCCTGTGTGTGGTCTCAACCATCTCTGGACAAAAATATCGGACTCACCAACCAACAACCAACTAGTGTCTGACCGTTTCTGCCGGTGGTCGAGTGCTGAGCCAGGATGTTTCTTCCCCTAAACAAACTCATTCAAGAGGTGAGAATGACCCAGAATTGTTAAGCTGCAGGCACCAAAACCAAAGAAACGAGCCAAAGACAATTGAAAGACATAAAAAGCCTTGAAGAGCTGAATGGAACTGCAACTCAAAGCTGGGTGATAAAAGAGATTTTTTTAAATTCCAAATGACCCCTTTCACATTATATGTGGTCATTTTCTCAGTTGTTACTCGAAACATCTTGATTATTAGCAGCCTTATTTCCTTTTTCCTTACTTAGAGCAGGTTCTGCTGACAAAAACTAAGCAGACAGAAATAGGGTTTAGGAGTCACATATGTTAATTCTTATTGTTAGATTTTTTTTTTTGGATGTGCTTGAAAGAAAATACTGGCATTTTTTCATCTTTCATTAATTCACTAACTCACATCCACCAATGAATACAACATGTCATGAAATAACGCACTTCAAAGAGTGTTTGCTTTCCACCGCTCGCGGCCTCTCATTCAGTTTGAGCCTGCATCAAACATCCAATTGACAGATATCCCCGTCATTTCATCATTGGCAATTCACCAGTGTCCACTTTCTGCAGGGAAATGATTTCCTTTTATTTCCAGACAACAGCTTTGATAACGAGGCAGTCGGGCCCCAGACGAGTAGCCATTAAATCTGTGTGTGTGTACAACAGAAACAATATCATTTCTGTTGGACAGTTTACCCAGTGCGACACCATTGCATGTGATGCCAAAATAAATCAGATCAGCCTGGGTGATCATCGGTGGATTAAAAAGTTGCAGGTTCAAGAAGCAACTGAGTTGGTGGTTTACTCAAAGTTCACACAGCGGCTATTGGCCGTGCGAGCCAGCTGATTGGTGGGCCCCCTTAAGGACTGTGAGACGGCGTCTCCCAGGGTTATTCAGACCTCCGTGGTCTGGCTGTGTTTCCGGTGATCATGGATAAATGATCCATGTACTGCCCATTGCTCTAAAAAACAGAAACGAGTGCACAGTTGACATGAAGCCTATAGGCTGAATCCAGGTGACGTACATCTAGTTACATAATAAATGTTTCCCTGGGAATTCAGGGGCCACCTTCCTCCTCACCCATAGATTTGAAAAAAACCAAAACACTTTCATATGGTTCACTCCAACTGGGTATTATGTGGTAAGCATCATTAACTGAGCCTCTGGCACATTTGTCATCGTTTTATAATTCCGTATTGTCAAAATACAAATACAATCTGGACCAAGCAGTCAGCAGGAGTTTTCTTCAGTGTCTAGTGTCCAAACAAAAACACATACTTATAAACACATTCTTTTACACGTTCCCGCGAGGGGAAAGTGGTTACAAAGCAATAGTGACCCTCTTCGCTCTGCATGCCTTTGACCCGATTTCACCCTCATGTAACTTCAATGGCTCTAAATTTGGAACAACTCAGTATTGTCAGAATCTGACAAGTGACTTGTCACTATTGTTCACTCCGGCTTGGCCGTGCATCTGGGCTAATTGTTCCCCAGATGTGAACATCCGCAGCCCGTCCAATCACACTCCATTCTGATGTCTGCGTCGGAGTCCAGGTTAATCTGAACTGAGCGTGAATTCCGTGGAAAATCAAAAACATTCTGATTGGCTGACAGTCCTGGTTAGCTGTGTGATTCCAGAGTGACTATGCCATCTCCGATGGACCCGGACCTCCCACTGATGAGTGCTCAACGGAGATTTGTTTGAAAGACATTCCTTGGAGATCTTAGGCACACACGCACACACACATTCACATTCACAAACACACCACGCATGTGCAAACACACACACACCATCAGACGGAGAGAGAGAGTCCAAACTCATAACTGTCAATGATGGACAGGTTGACGCTGAGGCTTTTTGAAGTGACAGATTGGGATAGGTTTCCACTGAAGACCCTTTCAAATTGTTCTGCATCCTCCTCTGTTTGGATAAGCTCGGAGGTTCACTGGGAAATCACGACGTTGCCATTGTTGGTATTTCTCTACGTAACGTCTGTCTGGGTTGTTTCGCTGGGGCAAATGAATAGGGCTAATGGTTGGAATAATTAGGAGGGCAATGTTTTGTTCCAACGAGCAACTCTGCCAAACAGCTGAAAGCCGAGGTAAGAAGCAATTCCCTCCCCGCGTACACGTGCCAACACATGAAAGTCATTTAGCTGCACTTATCCGTCGAAAAACAATTAGGGCAAAGCACAACAACATCTGCACGCTCGACTTCTGTAACACGTTGTGCGTATTCCTCCCTCTTGCCAGCCGAACAAGTATTGGCAATTCTCAAACGCTAGGTACACTTCATGAATTTTGCATTACTCCCGATCATTACCATAACGACGCTATCAAAGATATTAGGAGCCTTCATCGCTGTTTTCTCTTACACAGGGATCTCTCTGTGATCTCTTGTCAAGGAGGTGGGTATCATCCACCGTCATCGAGCATATACCACGCACACCAGCCCCCTCTCCTAATGAGTGTGTGTGCATGTCTGAGTGTACGGTATGTAAATCCTCGCGTTGAGTGATGGGGGGGTTGACGCTGTCTGTGGGTGTGGGTGCGTGAGCATGTGTGTCTTGAATCTTCAAAAAGGAGGCAGCATTGTCTCCACCGTTGTGTTGCTGCCTGAGCTATCTCCAAATTAGCTATGATCCCTCTTTAGTCGAGCAAAAATCAGGCCCCCTCATTTCTTTTTGAAATGAGTTTGGACAAACCCTATTATTCCAGCTGTTCGAAACCAGACATTTAATGTCTCTCCTCTCCGAGCCGTCTGAGGTGTGTATTAAGCATAGAATATTTAGATTTATTATGAGTAATGGGCGGTTTGACAGACGTGCAATACGACGCGGAGTAATTAGCATTCTCGTCTAATGGTCTCATCTCTACGGCTATTGTCCCCCCCCCCCCTCTCTTCCTGGCCGACGTGGCGTCCTCTGAAGCGGTAAAACGAGGCTGCGTTCTGTGTTGTCCTTCCACCGTCGCAGCGGCTCACAAACAGGCTGTAATTATTTTCTCCCAGGGACAGGATCAGTGTGGAGAACAAAGTGCACACCAAACACCCTTGTGACAAGTGGACGGGTTTGTACAAAATATGAGCTGCGCACACGCGCACACACACACACACATGCAAACAGAGAAGCGCATGATCACAAGCGTGTTTCCACTGACACATGAACACACACACAGACAAACACACACAGAAAAGAGCACAGATGAACACAGACACTGAACGAGCCCAACTCTGTCCGCAGGTTGTCCTGTTATGCTGTGATATCTCCCAGAGAGAAATGGATTCGCTTATTAATGCAACAAATGCTGCCAGCTTTCTCTGCCAATTGTGGAAACGTTAACATGGACTTCACCCAATCCCATGTTGTTCTACTGTTATTAAAATCCGCAGAGCGGGACGTGCACATACGGAGTCGCAACATATACATACAGAACGCATTGCATAGAAAGCAAGCTATTTAGCAATCACTCAGCACACTGCGGATTTCTTCATTCCAACTGCTGGCGGTAAACTGGATGGTCTCCTATACACGTTTTCCGGTGCTGCTGCTGGGCACACTAGCGGCGCAGGCCTCCCACTGAAGTGATTTGTGGTGCTCATTTGAAAAGTGATAGGACGTAGTAGGCAGCCAGTGAACTCCTACTCAGTGGTGGCTGGAATCAGGCTGTCTTTATTGCTTTACAGCTAGCGTAGTAAGCTGGCCATGCTGATAATGGGCTGTTGTGCTAATAGGCAGATAACACATCCAATCCATCAGCGGCTTCCCAGGGTGTGCGCGTGTTGTCGACTTTTAAGTTACACATATATGGCTGTAGCCGCGGAAATATAACCCGGCTGTTTGCGAGGAGCCATCCGTAAGTGAACAATGGATTCGTCAGATTGGGCCAAGTTTGTTTTCATGATAGGTAATGGGCATTTGAAAGTGAGAACACACTGTTACTGTTGCTGACAAATGATGCAGCACATAAAGGCACAAGTACCATGTACAAAGTTGCTCATTACTGACTCTGAACTCTTTTTTTTCCCCTTATCAAACTGTCGAGACTCTGTGGTTGTTATACGATGTGATTACCTTCCCCCCCCCCGTATTCCCTATTCTGCTTGCCCCGCTCTCCTCCATGATTACCACACTGCCTCGAGCTAGTGAATTTGAATTGGGGCCACCTATTATTTTCCCCACCATGTGATAGTAATTATTTACAAATTTGTGAGTGTTCATTTGAAATACAGGATGTTCCATTAGAAGTAATGTGTGACAGTGGGGGGAGGTGGCAAGGTCTTGATTTTGAATATGCTATTATTGCAATCAAATAAATAAAACAAAAAACAGCCACAGGTAGTTGACAAGTCCAGGTGGAGGAGCCCTGAGACACACTTAACCCAATCAGATTAATATTACAGATTGTCAGGACTGCCTTTGTTTTCCATTGGGGAGCGGCTTTGGCTCACAGGGTTGGGACTTGGCGAATGTGATTACACCACAAGATACAATAGGGATACAACGAGAGCATCGCTTTGGGCAATGCTGTATTCAATAACAGGGAGAAGAGGCCGGATTCTCGCCCATTATATTTCTCAATTTGGCAAATCTTCACGCAAATTACTCAGGCTGGTCTCATTTGGGTGGAAGTACAGATTACAGAGGGCGGATGTAATTGCTGGAGACGTGGGGCCGCTCTCTGGGAAAGCAGTAAGGCTGATTGCACAGGAAGAAGTATTATTGGCAATGCATAAGGAGCTGCTCTAATGTCACACTAGTGACGCTTGAATAGAAATCAACCGATGAATCTCCAAAGAAATCATGTGTCAATCTTATCTTACTTTAAATATTTCAAGGCTGATCCATAAATACAATGGAGCATGTTTAATACTGAGAATTACTCCGCTGTGATTAGAGTATCATAACTGCAATATGCGGCGATTGTTAATCTGTGGCACCCAGCGGTTAAACTCTAGAAAACAGTAAACACACACCACGGGATCGGTCAACAATGGTGACAGGTGCATCGAATCAAATTGTCCAATAGTCAAGAAACCAAGAGTCAAAAACGCTATCTATCACTCATACCGGCACCATACTGGATAGCTCAGGATTCTTTCTTCACAGAAATCCACTCCCGGCTGGTCAGGCCCTGAGGTGGATTGATGTGGAACATCATGCCAATAAAGACGCCACACAAACGTACCATCTAAATGTCTGACATCCAAAAATTCTCGAACAACTCCCCCAATCATCCTATTGGCTGGGCCAAGCAAAGACGAGGTCCTTCTCAAAAGAAAGCTAGAAAGCAATACACCGCTGTTTCTATCGTTGTCTGTCATCTGTAACTAGCTTAGTCCACATATGCAGCAGCCGCTGCGGCCAACATGCTGCAGGGTGTGAACAAAAGCCTGAGTGAGGTTGCGTCAATATCATGCATGCTACACCTTAAATGAAACAAAAGAAAAAGCGTGAAGTTATTGCCTGAAAACATTTAACAATAGCCAATTAGACCATCAAAAGACCCCTATTCCCTGCAATACAACCCCAAACAAACACACACAGCGAGGGATGGAGAAAAAATGCAAAGGAACCCCACGGCTGTTAAACTTTAAAGCTCCTGCTTCAAAAACGGCACACAAATAAATAATCTGACTAAAACCGTAACCCTGGGAGACCTCGCTTACTGCCTGATAATTGTCTTCTTTCATGACACCATCCATCCAGAACATTGGGCCTGCGTGTTCTCTGGCCTGCTGGGTGTTATCATATAGGGCAATCTTAAATGATGGCGGGGGGGGGCTTCAGCATGGCTGACCTCCACAGGGAACTCTACAGCCCCTTGCTTTTCCATCCTTCGGGATACCAGCACGCATAAACAATTTCAAAGATGAAGCATCGCCGTAGCAAACAGCCCAGTTGCACTGATGGAGCGCAGTGTACACACAACATTTACACATACACGACCTAGACACAGGCAGGCACACTGTGCCTTTGCTTCCTGCTCTTTGGTGCTTCACTCAGTCTTTCTTTGAGGCAATTGCTGATTTCAAACGGGGGATCTATAAAAGATGAAGCAACCTTTGCACTCGTCTCCCTCAGATGTTGGGAGACATACCTGCAGCCAGTGTTATTAGTTGTGGTTGTATTGATATGCAACATGCCAAGTGCAACGTGTTGGCGGGTAACACCACGATGTGTTTCTCCCACGCCTCTTCCCTTTGGACAAACAGACGCACTCTGGCCTCCAGCCGCATTATTGTGTGGGATATGTACATCTAATTGGGTCTCGGAATAACACCAGAGAAGAGGAATGGTCGACCAAGTTTCGCAATCCAAACTCCATGGGTTCGACAGTTTCAAAGCAGGAGTATGAACATATATGCCTTTAATTGGATATCTACGCATTAGATGGTTGATCTCCTTCTACAGAGAGGTAACGTGCACTTCCCCTTAGTTTCGGTGTACACACTGGGTGAGATGATAAATCCAATCCAAACTGATATGCTGCTCGGCATTCATCATAACAAGCACAACTCAATTTAGCATGGGCCAATTTCCTGCCTCCCTCTGAAAGTCAACTGGTGTGGGTTGCGCTATTAAAATCACAATTGAATTCATCTTTCATGGCTTCATCTAATAGAAGTCTTTCGAGTCGAATCCAACACTGTTAATTTGCTCATCAATTTTAGTATATGCATGCCTGTAGGGACAGGCAGTACAGTTACTTAACAGGGCCGATTGTTTTTCGCCAGCATGCCCCGCATTGTGGACCTGCGACGCTCAACATGCGGTGCAGATAGAAACCGCGTTTAGCCAGGCAAAAGCACCCACGTATATTCGCTCTAAAGATGATTGTAATGGTGCGTTCCTTTTTCTCAGAGTCGTAATGTGTGTGTGTGTGTGAATGCGTCATCCCTGTGGGTTCGCGGGCGTCAATAACACTCCATAAATTCCTCCAACACATCCATAATAACTCTTGATAGGGTTCTCGGCCCTTTACTTCAAAGATGCATTTGTGTGCGTATCTGATTTCCAGCAGAAATCAGTAATATCCGCGAGGCGTAGCCGGCGAAGTGAAAGTCTTGATGATCATACAGTATATATTAGACAAGCGAAGCTGTCACAGCTAGATAATATGATGCCTTACTCAGAAGCATCCTGTAAATAAGGGTAATTAGGTGCGCTGTTCTCTTCAAAGCAAACAGCAGCCTTGCCGGATTTACTGAGGTTGCCTTCACTGGCAGATAATCATCACTGCAGGTTTCTGAAATTGAGAGTGTCCATGCATGTAAACACCTCGAGAACATAGTTATTCAAAGCTGACGAGAATGGGTCTACGTTTTTTCAGTGCAATGGCTAGATACCATTAGAATGATTGATATATTAATATGGCTAAAGGATTCAAATGTTAGATTCGATTGCTTAGTCATTTGAACAAAACATTGATCATTCTCATGGATCAGTAATAAGCACAAATTGAGTGTTTTATCACGCAATTGAAGGTCTGTCTCAACAATAAGCACGTGCTTAAAATGAACAGTAAGGCAAGCGTAGCTTACTGCAACCTGTCTATTATTATTTTTTTTGTATCTTTTACTATACTGTTTGTACAAGAAAATAACCATTTGTCCATTTCTCTTGAAAAGGAGTGTTTGTCTGACTTTGGCCTAAAGGGGATACAGCTAGACACGTAGTCAACAATTTCAAAATATACAAAAGATGCAAGGAAAGAAATCTGTATTTTAAAGTACACCAAATTAATTGCATGTCAAATGTTCGTGAAGCGGTGGCCGGACCCCCCCCTGCCACTGCCATTGACCCTTGTGGATAAGGGCTTAAAAACATCTAAATTAAATCCATCTATTATAAACACATTAACATGTAATTTTGCAGACATGAGGGACCTGTGCAAAAAAAAAGTATTGTTTTTTCAACTTGTAACCAGCAACAGGGATTTTTTTACAAACTGAAAACCAAAGAAAGTTCACACTATTGGATTATATATAAATTACAAATATATATTAGGTTACTAAATTGCTGCTGTTATTTGTCACAACCTATCAACATTTATAAGAGCAACATGTTGGAAAATAATGTATAATTCAAACAATGTCGCAAATGGAGCAATTCTTCAAAATCCACAATACAAGAAAAAAGAAGACTCTTTGGGCTGTGCCATTTCACAATTGACAGGAAAAGCATCCATCTGTCCACATGCAGCTTCGGTCTATTTTTAAGGCTGCCATTGACTGACAACTACTCCTTAGGCGTACCATGAAAGAGCAGTGCTAGCTGAGAGGCTGCATGTGTAGCTATTGATTACCAGTCAGAAGAGCATAAAACATTTGGGAAACTGTGAGATGAGTAGCAATCAGGAAAGCCAGCTTTCCTTCAGGCAATTTATAGACCCATTTGCCTTTAACGCATGAAATATTCTCCTATTCTTCACCTTAAGCGAGAACAATAAGTAACCCATTGTGCGGCGAGTGTGTGCTGGAAGTCTGGGAGCCCCCCTGAAGGCATTGCTCTTTGCCAGTAAGTATCCTTGTAGGTTATGAGGTCAGATGTGCATATATGACATTTTGTTACTTTACATGGTTGGTGATGACCCCAGTGAGCCTTCATGGGAATTGTTTGGATTTCTTGAATGTATTTTGTGTCATTTATATTCATATTTATCTCATTATGCCACATACTTTATACCACACTCCAAAATAGACAAAAAAAAGACTACAGCCCTGAGCTAAAGCTTTGATTCAACCCTGAGGTCACGGGGTCATGTAGAAGTGTGCGATATACATACTCTGTACTTTGAACTCACATGTATATTTATGGATTTTTAATTAAAAACCAGTGCATTGGTATTTAACAGTTAATAATGCAAGATCATTCCAACATGCATTTGAAACCAAAGATCATCTCATATACCCACCATTCTGTTTTTGACGTTTCATTGTCATAATAATAGGGAAGGAGAACTTACTCTTCAGTAGAATTTGACGATGAAGTTGCAATTTCTATTTTATTAATCACCGCAGCAAAGATGAGTAGTCGCTGTGTGGTATTATGATATGATCAGAGAGGAGCACCGACCCGTCTGGTCAAATGAGATCATTTTTCCAGGCGGTGCCCTGGGCCAAGCCTGATTAATTTGATACACTGTGTTTTGGCTCATTGTACCAGTTGCATTACTTGCCCTCATGTTGTTGTTGCTCATGATGAATCAGCGCTGACGTGAGAAAAAAAACGGGACATTTTTCAAGCAAAGTCTCTAAAAAGTTCACAAGCTTTTTTCTTCCATCATATATAATGTTTATTTTTTCCTGATGGATTTATTTGGGAACTATACAAAAATGATAAGGTTAATAAGGGTGAGAAAAAAAGCGGTGGAATATGTTTATTTTAATTATTTTTGTTCGTATTGTCGTAGGGCGGCTACTTGCTTGTGTTTTGGCTACTTACATTAGTTATTTCAAGACGGCATTGAGCTTTCAGGGCCACTGAAATGGTAGCAAAGAAAACAATTCTAAATACTTGGGCTTTTTACAGACAATATTTGTCTACTTTGAGTGTTTAATATATAACCGAAATGATTGGCTCAGCCTTCTCAAATTTCAGGAATTTATGTCATGGACACAGATGCTGGAAAGGCAATTATGTTATCCTCAAAAACATAGTTCAACAACTGTATTTGCATTTGAGGTTCTTGAAAGACAAAATTAAACTCAGGCAATTCCAGTTTACCACTCCTTAAAAATCACATTTCCTACAACCAAAACAGTTCAATTTGTTCAGTCAGCGCTGACTTTTTGGCCTTAGAAAACATTTGCTTCGACTAAAGACTCAAACACTCAATCTGTTCATCCATACTTAGTGCCTTAGTGGATTTGCATTTTCGTTTAATTTCCTTTCTAGGTGGATGGAAAATGAAGGTGACATTTTGTTTCACTCAGGTCTTTTCTTTATTTTATCTGAGTTATTTGATCAGTGATCAGTTTTAAGTCTGAGAAGCCAAACCTGGTACACAGTTGCATGTCACTTTCCCAAATATGTGTGATCAGATGGCTTTGATGACAATAAAACCGTTTTCTGCACATTGTTGTTCCAAAAAATAAATTGTATCAGGTGAGGAGAATTCACAGATTACAGAGGTGTACCAACTCTTCTTACATAGTTTCCAGCACAAATGCACCAGCCCCTAATTAGTAAGGCACCGTCCTCTAAAATGTCTTCCAAGCCAACAAGGACTGGATTGTCATTTGATGATACAAAACGATTAGAGATAAAATGGTCTGAGAAAAGCTGATCTGAATCAAAGTCAAATATATGTTTTGGTTCACTTTGTTTTTAAGTCAGTAGATTAATCTTTGAACAAGGTGCAAACACCGCTCAGCTGGCTGTGGTCCCTGGACGATTCCATCAACAGGCTTCTCAAAAATGTAAGCCCACGGCTAATTACCACAGACAATATACAATACAATTTAACACATGGTATTTCCAATTACCTGCCTATTGTTTTTTTACTCCCTCAGAATAGATACAAATATAATTACAATAAAAAAAAAATATATATATATATATAAATATATGTGTTCACCAACTACCAAAGACTCCCCTCTCCCCCTATCATGTCAATTGGTCCCTCCTGGAACCTTTATGTTGGTGTTCGTTCCTCAGGGGACTCCTTTGGCCAAACACGTTGGAGGGCACATAGGACAGACAGGTGAGTGTTCATACAAACAATTTCACCACAGTTGTTTAAATAGTGCACTATGGCACACTTTCATTACGATATTCAGCACATGGATGTTAAAGCACAAAATTCTATCGGACTTAATGGAGAATTTCAGCTGTGTCCTCCAAAGTATCGTCAGAGTCTAATCTAACTCCTCTCTTTCAGGCGGAGCCATGCACCAACTACACCCACTACCAGAAGACACACAATTACCCAATGATTATTTACAATGTCCAACAAATGCTTAAAATACCCTGGAGCCAATAATTACTTGATGCAATAATGTGCAAATCCTGCCACTAAAGTGCCAATATCCCAAATAAAGTCTAAAGTGCTATTATTTAAGTGGTTTGTTTAAAAGTGCAACACAGAGACTCTCTGGTGCAATAGTCACAAGGCCAAAGCCATCAGTCCTTGGTGACTAAGAACCTCTTCACTACACCAAAGTGTTGATAACGATAAATGTTTTCATTGACCTTTGTTTGGCTTTGGTCCAGATTTGCATAAACCACACCGAGTGATTTATTGTGAAGTCCTTGTCCACTTCATAAATTCCCACACAAGCTTATGCTTTTTGGAAAAAGCCGACATCGTGTGTTGCCCTGTGATGAGGAATGTGAATTTGAGAGCTCCTGGCAATCTGAGCTAACTAATGCAAGTAGCTTTGGAATTTACTCTAATGGTCTGTTGGGATGGTTCGCCAACGTTTGCTGTTGACATCCGTTTCAATTCTTTAAACATATTTGCATTATATATAAGTATATAACCTTAAATGTTTGCACTCGCATAGCAAGCTGTATCGACTTCACACGCCGTCTGGTGCGTTGTCTGCATTGATGTGCAGCTCAAATAAACAGGCAGCCCTGCTGGAAATAAAACAGCTGTTTGGTTGATATTATTGATGACATTAATATGCGATGATTGTTTTTTTCAGGGTGAATTTGTTGTCCGCTCTAAGTGATGTGTTTGTTACTCAGCACTTCAAAGGACGTGACAATGAATTATGATATTGCTGAATGTTTATTTACACCCAACCCGTGTTGCAATAAAAAAAATCATAACAAAGAAAAAAGTCTTGGTTAAGACAAGAGGGACTCCTGTTCAATGTCACATTTTCTGAAACTAGTCCCCCACGACCCAAACCCAAAGTTATTTTTATTTAAAATACAACGATGTGCATCATTATTAGCTTAAAAGTTTTCATAATTTATAGATCTTGGAATTCTGCCTTATATAAGAATTCTGTCTTACAATATGAGAGAAATGTACTCGTATACCGTAAACTGTTCATACAACAATGACCTGATAATATGGATTATAATTCAAGATGCGAATATATATTTTAATCAATTTCAACAAAGCATTTATCAGCATACTGCATACTCAAGTGTCCCAATAAGTCCTTATAAAAGTGTAATAATGCATGGACAGTACAAGGACCCGAAGACCAAAGCAGCTAAATGGAAGGAACTTTGTTATTGATTCCCATTCTCTCTGTGCCGTAAGATGTTAAAATCTATAGAATGTAAAAAGGTATTCATATCTGAATCGTGCTCATCTGATTGCTTTATTTGGGTTTCTTTTATCCTAATATATTACATGATAACGCAGCAAAAAAATATAAATACTACTTGAATAAACCCATGATGTTTGCAGTGATTAAATTGAGGCTAACCTTTGACTTGGCTGCCGTGTGACACCGTCTCAAATATTGTGTCTGCGTCCTCACAGCAGAGAGAGGAGTGAACAAGAAACAACATAATCTGGTCAGAAATACTTGGAGCCCACTGGATGGAGCTGAAACGACACTCGGCAACAGAGAAACCAGAGCTCACCAGAGGATCGAGGAACAAACCAAGACAAGTTAAACACGACCACCGTGCGCGTATTCCATATCTCTTGCGACATGACAGAGGGAGAGAGAAGACTCTAATAAAAAGCAGCAACTGAACTTGGTCCAAGCAACTTCAAGCTTAAGCAATTCTCAAAGTCCCAATTTCTAATTTATTGTGGTTTGGCTGTCAGTGTTTAGAGTTAGAGACGATACTTGAAGTAATTACCGCACATTTAAAGGACATCACACCACAATAGGATAGAAAATACGGTGTTTTTATTGGATAGCTGACTTGGATTACAACAACACGAGCCAAATGACTGAACTGAAAATAAACTGCTAATGAGTGTAAGATTAACGGCTGAACGGAATGTGAACTTGCTCTGGTCTTTTTTTTTTTCTTTTTTTTCCGTCTTGTCTCAATTTTCCAGGTCTCATTTCTTGACACTCCATCTCCACTGCAAAAAAAATAAAAAATAAATACTGTGTTGACCCAGACTTAATGTGTTAGTTTTAATATAGTTCTGCACTGTTGATGACTCCAGATACATTTATGAACATTAGCCAACAAAGCAAACCCGAGTCTAGTGCAAACAAACTGGGGATGAAAGGCGGCCCTTTGATCATTTGCCGGCCGTAGCGACTCCAGCACTTCATCTCGATTGTTTTCGGCTGAGGTTTCTCCGGGGGGATTCACTTCAGGCTTCAATTGGAAAGTGCCAGAACAAAACCAAAGAGTTGTTTGGCAGAAAAACCCTCGGCTGAACCAAACAGACGGCTATTTTCAGAGTTGTTGCAAGCAGCTCCTCGAGGTATTATGCCAAAGCACGGCAAAACTTCCAGCTTCAGGTCTTTGAGCTTAATATTTGCACGTGAGCTCCGTCATTTCACACCACCACCGGATTTATGTTCAGGCTGCGACAGCTTACATTCCGTCCAATCATAGCTGTGTGTGACATTTTAAAGAGGATTATGACAATGTGATCAAAAACTCTTTTCACGTGACCCCTGAACTCTTGACCACCGATGAGCTCATGTGGCATACCACCGAGGCTCAGACATTTTAGAACGACATACTATACTGTGACATTTCTTGTGAAAATTTGGCTGACATACTTTTCTATGACGTTTTTCCCCGTTTTTTTTCACCTCCACCACATATTTGCCCATTTCTGACGTGCATGTTTGAAGGGTTTTCAAAATGTTTGATATTTTTGGACAACATACTACACTACAACGTTTCTATTTTTGGATGACATACTATACCATGATTTTTTTCACCTCCACCATATATTTGTGCAATTCTGACGTCGCGTGTTTGCATTTTTGATTTTTTTTTTTTTTTTTTTTACTTTTTGACATTTTTTCCCTTCACCATAATTTGCGCATTTCTGACATTGCTCTACATTTTTGAAGTGAGGAAAAATTTTGACTTTTTTGACACTATAGTATGACTTTCTTGTCAAATTTTGGACTGCATGCTATACTATGACATTTTTCCCTTTTTTTCACCTCCAAAATATGTTTCCGCAATTCTCATATGCAAAACCATGATGTTTTTAAATGTTTTACTTTTTTACACCTCATACACATCATATATTTGCGCAATTGTAACATTGCAAATATTTTTTAGACTACATACTATACTTTGATGTTTTTTGTCCAATTTTGGACAACTTATTATATATTTTTTAAGTTTTTTGTCAATTTTTGAACGACATACTATACTTTAATTATTTTGACTTTTGTTGACTGTTGCTGTTCTAATGTTGCTATGCATGTGAAAATGTTTGACTTTTTTGCGATTTTTGGAAAACATACTTAGCAATGATTTTTTCTCCTCCACTCTATGTATGCAATACTTGTTATTGTTATATGTAATTTTTTAATATTTTTATAATTTTTGTCTGACTTAAGCCTATAGTAAAGCGTTTTTTAAAACATTTTTGATGACATGCTATACTAAGACATTTTCCCTTTTTTTCATTTTTTTCACTTCTACCTGCATTTTTGAAAATGTCGACATTTTTGGCCATCATATTTTGGTCAAATTGTTGATGGCAGAAAAGTCTAAACAAACTTTGACGTTTTCACTTATTTAACGTTTTTTCGCATGACCCCTATTATTAGGTTCTGCTGATGTTCCTGTGCGAGTTTTCGAGTGTTTCTGACATGTCTGAAAAAATTTACTTTTTAGGCGGAAGGTAAGGTGATTTTTTTGTCCCTTTTTAGATGACAGAAAAGTCCCAAAAAAACTGAAAGTTTACACTTTTCCACCTCATTTTTTCAAATTACAATTTTTTGAGCCCTGCCGATGCTGCTTTACGAGTTTCGAGTGTTTTGGACACTATTTTTTAATGCCGAAGGTAAGGCTATAGTAAGGCGTTTTTTTTGTCAAACTTGGAAAGACAGTAAGTCCCCCAAAACGAGCATGTTTTCACTTTTTCCACTTTATTTTCAAACCTACCGTATTTTTAAGCGCTGCCGATGCTGCTGTGCGAGTCTCGAGTGTATTCAACATGTTTGAAAATTTGGAATTTTTGGGCCGAAGGTAAGGCTATAGTAAGGTGTATTTTTGTCAAACGTTGGCAGACAGTAAGTCCCCAAAAACGAAGATGTTTTCACTTATTTCACTTTATTTCTGCACCTAACCTATTTTAACGTCCTGCCAATGCTGCTGTGCGAGTTTCGAGTGTTTTGAACATGTTTGAACATTTAGACTTTTAGTGCCGAAGGTAAGGCTAAAGTAAGGCGTTTTTTATCACTTTTTCGACGACAGGAAAGTCCCCAAAAACGAGCATGTTTTCACTTTTTTCACTTTATTTCCGCACCTTCCCTGTTTTTAAGCCCTGCGATGCTGCTGTGCGAGTTTCGAGTGTTTTCGACATGTTTGAAAATGTGGAATTTTTGGGCCGAAAGTAAGGATTATAGTAAGGCATATTTTGGCAAACTTCGGAAGACAGTAAAGTCCCCAAAAGCAAGCATGTTTTCACTTTTCTCACATTATTTCTGCACCTATTCTGTTTTTAAGCCCTGACGATGCTGCTGTGCGAGTTTCGAGTGTATTCAACATGTTTGAAAATTTTGAATTTTTGGGCCGAAAGTAAGGCTATAGTAGGGCATATTATGGCAAACTTTGGAAGACAGAAAGTCCCCAAAAACGAGCATGTTTTCACTTTTTTCACTTTATTTCCGCACCTAACCTATTTTAAAGCCCTGTCAATGCTGTTGTGCGAGATTCGAGTGTTTTGGACGTGTTTGAACATTTTGACTTTTAGTGCCGAAGGTAAGGCTAAAGTAAGGAGTTTTTTATAATTTTTTGACGACAGCAATGTCCCCAAAAACGAGCATGTTTTCACTTTTTTCACTTTATTTCCGCACCTTCCCTGTTTTTAAGCCCTGCGATGCTGCTGTGCGAGTTTCGAGTGTTTTCAACATGTTTGAAAATTAGAATTTTTTGGGCCGAAAGTAAGGCTATAGTAAGGCATATTTTTGGAAAACTTTGGACGACAGAAAAGTCCCCTAAAACGAGCATGTTTTCACTTTTATCACTTTATTTCTGCACCTATTCTGTTTTGAAGCCCTGACGATGCTGCTGTGTGAGTTTTGAGTGTTTTCGACATCCTATAGTAAGGCGTTTTTTGTCAGACTTTGGACGACAGAAAAGTCCCCTAGAAAAAAGAGTTTTCACTTTTTCCACTTTGTTTTCGCACCTACCCTATTTTTAGGACCTGCCGATGCTGCTGTGCGAGTTTCGAAGGTTTTCAACATGTTTGAAAATTCAGAACTTTTGGGCCAAAGGTAAGGCTATAGCAAGGCATTTTTTGTCACTTTTTCGATGACAGAAAAGTCCCCAAAAACGAGCATGTTTTCACTTTTTTCAGTTTATTCCTGCACCTACCCTGTTTTTAAGCCCTCCCAATGCTGCTGTGCGAGTTTCAAGTCTTTTCAACAGCCAAAGGGAAGGCTATAGTAAGGCGTTTTTTTGTCAGACTTTGGACAACAGAAAAGTCCCCAAAAAAACATAGTTTTCACATTTTCCACTTTATTTTCACACCTACCCTATTTTTAAGCCCTGTCAACGCTGCTGTGCGAGTTTCGAGTGTTTTCAACATGTTTGAAAATGTGGAATTTTTGGGCCGAAAGTAAGGCTATAGTAAGGTTTTTTTTTGTCAAACTTTGGAAGACAGGAAGTCCCCAAAAACGAGCATGTTTTCACTTTTTTCACTATATTTCCGCACCTGCCCTGTTTTTAAGCCCTGCCGATGCTGCTGTGCGAGTTTCGTGTTTTCAACATGTTTGAAGATTTGAAATATTTTGGCCAAAGTTAAGGCTATAGAAAGATGTTTTTTTGTCAATCTTTTGAAGACAGAAAGTCCCCAAAAACGAGCATGTTTTCACTTTTTCACTTTATTTCTGCACCTATTCTGTTTTTAAGCCCTGACCATGCTACTGTGCAAGTTTCGAGTGTTTTCAACATGTTTGAAGAATTGGAATTTTTGGGGCCGAAGGTAAGGCTATAGTAAGGCGTTTTATTGTAAGACTTTGGAGGACAGAAAAGTCCCCTAAAAAACAGAGTTTTCACTTTTTCCACATTATTTTCACACCTACCCTATTTTTAAGCCCTGTCAACCCTGCTGTGCAAGTTTCGAGTGTTTTCAACATGTTCGAAAATTGTGGAATTTTTGGGCCGAAAGTAAGGCTATAGTAAGGTTTTTTTTTGTCAAACTTTGGCAGACAAGGAGTCCCCTAAAAACGAGCATGTTTTCACTTTTTTCACTTTATTTCCCCACCTACCCTGTTTTTAAGCCCTGACGATGCTGCTGTGCGAGTTTCATGTTTTCAACATGTTTGAAAATTTGAAATTTTTGGGCCGAAGGTAAGGCTATAGCAAGGCGTTTTTTCTGCAAGGCTATAGTAAGGTGTTTTTTTGTCAAACTTTGGCAAACAAGGAGTCCCCAAAAACGAGCATGTTTTCACTTTTTTCACTTTATTTCCCCACCTACCCTGTTTTTAAGCCCTGCCGATGCTGCTGTGCCAGTTTCGTGTTTTCAACATGTTTGAAAATTTGAAATTTTTCAGCCAAAGGTAATGCTATTGAAAGGTGTTTTTTTGTCAAACTTTGGAAGACAAGGAGTCCCCTAAAAATGAGCATGTTTTCACTTTTTTCACTTTGTTTCCCCACCTACCCTGTTGCTGCTTTGCGAGTTTCGTGTTTTCAAAAAGTTTGAAAATTTGACATTTTTGGGCAAAAGGTAAGGCTATAGAAAGGTGTTTTTTTGTCAAACTTTGGAAGA
>JAFBJU010000346.1:503032-545074 GCA_016785305.1 Colistium nudipinnis | reverse complement strand
GCTTTTTCCACTTTTTTTCACCTCAGTCATATAATTTAGTGTTTTGCATTTTGTTATGCATGTTTTCAAGTTTTTTTCATTTTTTGACTTTTTTGACTTTTTTGACATTTTCGAACGAAATGCTATTCTACGACGTTTTTGGTAATTTTTTTGGCGAAATACGGAAAAACTTTTTTTCTCACTTTTCTTCACCTCAGTCATATACTTCAGCGTTTTGCATGTTGTTATGCATGTTTTCACGTTTTTTACATTTTTTGACTTTTTTGAAATTTTCAGACGACATGCTATACTATGACGTTTTGGTCCAATTTTTAGCGAAATACAAAAAAAAAAAAATGTCATCCTTTTTTAACTTTTCTTCACCTCAGTCATATAATTTAGCATTTTGCATATTGTTCTGCATGTTTTCATGTGTTTTTCATTTTTTGCCATTTTTGACATTTTCGGACGACATGCTATACTATGAAGTTTTAGTCCAATTTTGGGCGAAATACAAAAAAACTTTATTTTCAGCTTTTTTCACTTTTCTTCACCTCAGTCATATAATTTAGTGTTTTGCATGTTGTTATGCATGTTTTCACGTTTTTACATTTTTTGACATTTTCGGACGACATGCTATACTTTGACGTTTTGGTCAATTTTTTGGTGAAATACAATTTTTTTTTTTCCAGCTTTTTTCACTTTTCTTCACCTCAGTCGTATACTTGAGCATTTTCCATGTTGTTATGCATTTTTTCACGTTTTTTTCATTTTTTGTCATTTTTGACATTTTCGGACGACATGCTATGACGTTTTTGGTAATTTATTTGGCGAAATACGAAAACACTTTTTTTCTCACTTTTCTTCACCTGAGTCATATACTTCAGCGTTTTGCATGTTATGCATGTTTTCAATTTTTCTTCATTTTTTGACTTTTTTCAAATTTTTGACATTTTCGGACGACATGCTATACATTGACGTTTTGGTCAAATTTTGGGCGAAATACAAAAACTTTTTTTTTTCAGCTTTTTTCCACTTTTCTTCACCTCAGTCATATATTTCAGCATTTTGCATGTTGTTATGCATGTCGTAGACAAAAAAAAAAAAATATTTGGCAAAAAATTTAACCAAAATCGTCATAGAATAGCATGTTGTCCGGAAATATCAAAAACGTCAAAAAATGAAAAAAACATAAAAATATGCAGAACAGTAAAAAAAACGCTCATGTATACGACTGACGTGAAGAAAAGTGAAAAAAGCTGAAAAATAAAATGTTTTTGTATTTTGCCAAAAATTGGACCAAAACGTCATAGTATAGCATGTCGTCCGAAAATGTCAAAAAATGAAAAAAACGTGAAAGCATGCATAACAACATGGAAAACGCTCAAGTATACGACTGAGGTGAAGAAAAGTGAAAAAAGCTGAACATTTTTTTTTTTTGTACATCGTCAAAAATTTGACCAAAACGTCATAGTATAGCATGTCGTCCGAAAATGTCAAAAATGTCAAAAATGTAAAAAAAAAAAAAAACTTGAAAACATGCAGAACAACATGCAAAACGTTAAATTATATGACTGAGGTGAAGAAAAGTGAAAAAAGCTGATTTTTTTTTTTTTTTGTATTTCGCCCAGAATTGGACTATTTTTTTTTTTTTTTTTTGTACTTCGTCAAAAATTGGACCAAAACGTCATAGTATAGCATGTCGTCCGAAAATGTCAAAAATGTAAAAAAATTAAAAAAACATGAAAACATGCAGAACAACATGCAAAACGCTCAATTATATGACTGAGGTGAAGAAAAGTAAAAAAAAATTTTTTTGTTTTTTTTTTGTATTTTGCCAAAAATTTGACCAAAATGTCATAGTGTCGCATGTCGTCCGAAAATGTCAAAAATGTCAAAAATGTCAAAAAATGAAAAATACATGAAATCATGCAGAACAACATGCAAAACGCTCAAATATATGACTAAGGTGAAGAGAAGTAAAAAAACATTTTTTTTTTTTTTTTTTTTTTTGTATTTCGCCAAAAATTGGACCAAAACGTCATAGTAAAGCATGTCGTCCGAAAATGTCAAAAAATTTAAAAAACGTGAAAGCATGCATAACAACATGGAAAACGCTCAAGTATACGACTGAGGTGAAGAAAAGTGAAAAAAGCTGATTTTTTTTTTTTTTGTATTTCGCCCAGAATTGGACCAAAACGTCATAGTATAGCATGTCGTCCGAAAATTTCAAAAATTTCAAAAAAGTCAAAAAATGAAAAATACATGAAATCATGCAGAACAACATGCAAAACGCTCAAATATATGACTGAGGTGAAGAAAAGTAAAACATTTTTTTTTTTTTTTATATATATTTTGCCAAAAATGGGACCAAAACGTCATAGTATAGCATGTCGTCCGAAAATGTCAAAAATGTCAAAAAAGTCAAAAAACTTGAAAACATGCAGAACAACATGAAAAACGTAAAATTATATGACTGAGGTGAAGAGAAGTAAAAAAAAGTTTTTTTTTTTGTTTTTTTTTGTATTTCGCCCAGAATTGGACAAAAACGTCATAGTATAGCATGTCGTCCGAAGATGTCAAAATGTCAAAAAATAAAAAAAACTTGAAAACATGCAGAACGTTAAATTATACGACTGAGGTGAAGAAAAGTGAAAAAAGCTGTTTTTTTTTTGTGTGTATTTCGCCCAGAATTGGACTAAAAAGTCATAGTATAGCATGTCGTCCGAAAATGTCAAAAATGACAAAAAATGAAAAAACGTGAAAACATGCATAACAACATGGAAAACGCTCAAGTATACGACTGAGATGAAGAAAAGGGAAAAAAGCTGAAAAAAAAAAAAAGTATTTCGCCGAAAATTTGACAAAAACGTCATAATATAGCATGTCGTCCGAAAATTTCTAAAATGTCAAAAAATGAAAAACACATGAAAACATGCAGACCAACATGCAAAACGCTCAAATATATGACGGAGGTGAAGAAAAGTATTTTTTTTTGTATTTCGCCCAGAATTGGACTAAAACGTCATAGTATAGCATGTCGTCCGAAAAATGTCAAAAATGTCAAAAATGTCAAAAATGTCAAAAAAGTCAAAAAATGAAAAACACATGAAAACATGCAGAACAACATGCAAAACGCTCAATTATATGACTGAGGTGAAGAAAAGTAAAAAAAAATTTTTTTGTTTTTTTTTTGTATTTTCGCCAAAAATTTGACCAAAACGTCATAGTATAGCATGTCGTCCGAAAATGTCAAAAATGTCAAAAAATGAAAAAAACGTGTAAACATGCATAACAACATGCAAAACGCTCAAATATATGACTGAGGGGAAGAAAAGTAAAACATACAACATGCAAAACGCTCAAATATATGACGGATGTTTTTTTTTTTTTTTTTTTTTGTATTTCGCCAAAAATTGGACCGAAACGTCATAGTATAGCATGTCGTCCGAAAATGTCAAAAATGTCAAAAAATGAAAAAAACGTGAAAGCATGCATAACAACATGGAAAACGCTCAAGTATACGACTGAGGTGAAGAAAAGTGAAAATAGCGTGTTTTTATTTTTTTTTGTATTTCGCCAAAAATTGGACCGAAACGTCATAGTATAGCATGTCGTCCGAAAATGTCAAAAATTTCAAAAAATGAAAAAAACGTGAAAACATGCATAACAACATGCAAAACGCTCAAATATATGACTGAGGTGAAGAAAAAATTTTTTTTTTTTTTTTTTTTTGTATTTCGCAAAAAATTGGACCAAAACGTCATAGTATAGCATGTCGTCCGAAAAATGTCAAAAATTTCAAAAAATGAAAAAAACGTGAAAGCATGCATAACAACATGGAAAACGCTCAAGTATACGACTGAGGTGAAGAAAAGTGAAAATAGCGGATTTTTTTTTTTTGTATTTCGCCAAAAATTGGACCGAAACGTCATAGTATAGCATGTCATCCGAAAATGTCAAAAATGTCAAAAAATGAAAAAACGTGAAAACTTGCATAACAACATGGAAAACGCTCAAATATATGACGGATGTGAAGAAAAGTATTTTTTTTTGTATTTCGCCAAAAATTTGACCAAAACGTCATAGTATAGCATGTCGTCCGAAAATGTCGAAAATGTCAAAAAATGAAAAAAACGTGAAAGCATGCATAACAACATGGAAAACGGTCAAGTATACGACTGAGGTGAAGAAAAGTGAAAAAAGCGGATTTTTTATTTTTTTGTTTTTCGCCAAAAATTGGACCAAAATGTCATAGTATAGCAGGTCGTCCGAAAATGTCAAAAATTTGAAAAATGTCAAAAAAAAAAAAAAAATGAAAACATGCAGAACAACATGCAAAACGTTAAATTATACGACTTAGGTGAAGAAAAGTGAAAAAAGCTGAACATTTTTTTTTTGTATTTCGCCCAGAATTGGACTAAAACGTCATAGTATAGCATGTCGTCCGAAAAATGTCAAAAATGTCAAAAAAGTCAAAAAATGAAAAACACATGAAAACATGCAGAACAACATGCAAAACGTTCAAATATATGACTGAGGTGAAGAAAAGTGGAAGAAAAAGTAAAAAATGTTTTTTTTTTTTTTTTTGTATTTCGCCAAAAATTGGACCAAAACGTCATAGTATAGCATGTCGTCCGAAAATATCAAAAATGTCAAAAAATTAAAAACACATGAAAACATGCAGAACAACATGCAAAACGCTCAAATATATGACTGAGGTGAAGAAAAGTATTTTTTTTTATTTCGCCAAAAATTGGACCAAAACGTCATAGTTTAGCATGTCGTCCGAAAATGTCAAAATTGTCAAAAAATGAAAAACACATGAAAACATGCATAACAACATGGAAAACGCTCAAGAATACGACTGAGGTGAAGAAAAGTGAAAAAAGCTGAAATTTCTTTTTTTGTATTTCGCCCCGAATTGGACTAAAACGTCATAGTATAGCATGTCGTCCGAAAATGTCAAAAATGTCAAAAAATGAAAAAACGTGAAAACATGCATAACAACATGCAAAACGCTCAAGAATACGACTGAGGTGAAGAAAAGTGAAAAAAGCTGAAATTTCTTTTTTTGTATTTCGCCCCGAATTGGACTAAAACGTCATAGTATAGCATGTCGTCCGAAAATGTCAAAAATGTCAAAAAATGAAAAACACATGAAAACATGCATAACAACATGGAAAACGCTCAAGAATACGACTGAGGTGAAGAAAAGTGAAAAAAGCTGAAATTTCTTTTTTTGTATTTCGCCCCGAATTGGACTAAAACGTTATAGTATAGCATGTCGTCCGAAAATGTCAAAAATGTCAAAAAATGAAAAAACGTGAAAACATGCATAACAACATGGAAAACGCTGAAGTATACGACTGAGGTGAAGAAAAGTGAAAAAAGCTGAAAAAAAACATTTTTTGTATTTTGCCCAGAATTGAACTAAAACGTCATAGTATAGCATGTCGTCCGAAAATGTCAAAAATTTCAAAAATTTCAAAAAACTCTAAAGTTGAAAAACACATGAAAACATGCAGAACAACATGCAAAACGCTCAAATATATGACTGAGGTGAAGAAAAATGAGAAAAAATCTTTTTTCGTATTTCCCTAAAAATTTGACAAAAAACGTCATAGTATAGCATGTTGTCCAAAAATGTAAAAAAAAAAATAATAATTTCACTTTACTGCACCTTAGTCATATTTTAAAGTTTTGCATGCATTGGACAACATACTATACTATATGTCTATATACACACACACATGCACAGTATACATTTTGAGGTCAAATTTTGGACTATATACTTTATCATCACATCTCTGCCTCTGGGGTTGCATGACATTCAAAAATTCATGTCCTTACCAATGGTCCCATCATCCTCTGCATCATCTCCTTTTACCACCGGCTGGTGCCCACCACAGGATCTCCCGCTGTCTCCCTGCCCCTCGACTCCCGCTCTGATGTACTCCTCCATCAGATGGTGGTTTGTATGTATTTGCCCACTGCAGTAGGCTAGGGCGGTGCTTTGAACCCAACGATGAAAGAGCTGATCCTGCAATGACAATCAGAGAAACGCACGCGCACACACACACTCACGCACAGGCGCGCGCACCTTTGAAAAGAGTGATTTACAGCAGGGCTTCTCTACTCACAGCTCGGCGGCATGTCTAATGCAAGCTATTTTGAAATTTGGCTGCAGCGTGAAAGTTGCGTTAAGTGGTTATGCCATTTCAAATGAAGACTTTCTCATGTCGGAAACTGGCCTTGACATGGGTGTTTACGACACTTACAACCACCGCTAAACAGTGACTCCACACTTACCGTGCACGAAAGTCCAGCTTTTAAGTTTTTTTTTTTTTTACTTACCTCCAGCACATGTTTACATGTAGGAATGAGGTGGAATGATGCACAGGGTTGGGGGTTCTAGTTTTTTTTTCCCTAAGTCACGCAAGTTCGATATGATGAACTGATAAACCTGGGTCTTTGTAAGAGAAAAAAAAAAAAATGAAGAAAAAATGAGAAAGAAAGAATTAGCTTAAAATCTTTAGGTCACAGCAAGATAAAGTACAACCATCAACAGTCAGCATTTAGCAACAAACAACCCATGACGTATTCAATGCGAACAACGATACATATGGTTAATCGCGTGAAAAAAGTTAAAAAGACAGATTTTGGGTCGATGTTGGGAGTCGGACGAGTGCGATGAAAGCGCCATCGACCCGAGGAGCAATGATCAGAAGCTGACGTTGCTCCAGCCCGACAGATTTCCCAGCAGCACTTGCTCTCGAGGTGGCCCTAAAAACAGCACCGATGCGCCTCTTTTTCCATTCCACCTTGACCTCGCGCCGAATATCGCGCAGGGCCATCACAATGCCATCGACTCTCTGGGCTCCTGAAATATTTAAGGAGGAGGGCGTCTGAAAGAGCAGCGCCGACCAGAGAAATGTGACGGGGGGGCGGGGCGCACACCACTATTTGGATACGGCCCATAAATGTAACATGGCGCCGAGGGCATGGAGCCACAACATGAACAAACAAAGAGCCTTTTTTTTTTTTTTTTTTTCTTTTTTGCTGAAAGTCTTCACATTTGTCATTTACCGCCTTTCCAACAGCCTCACCGGCTCGATTCCAAAAGCAAACGCCGATGACGTTTCACCGTTCGAAGAAGGCATTATTTCACTTAGGTCCGAGGACGAGGAAATATAGGCCAACGCACGCGGTTGCATTCTATTCGTTAGAATTCATTTCTAAAAATGCGATATGGAATTACCCAAACACTGGTCATACCAAAAAAAAAAAAACTCTGGAGGCCAATTTCGCATGCGGTTAAATCCAAAGCTCGCCCAGCCAGCCCGGTCTCTGTAAGGAAATTTGATGAATAGTGTGTTGGGCAAAAAAATAAATAAAAATCTTTCACATTTTCACCGACCAATTTTGGCCTGATACTTCTCGTGATGATCAGCAGAGATATTCCCAAAACACCACACACACACACTCATCATTAGGGATCAGCTGTTTTTCCTTAATATTCCTAGAACTCCCATTATTCCATAAAACTGTAAAAAAAATAATAATAATAATAAATAGACCACAGCTAAATGGAAAGGTAAACAGATGTATGACAGGACGAGGAAAGCGGTTACATTCCTCTCTTACGTCTTCATACGCAAAACGCAGAGAACACGCACACACACCTTATCAGTCACCTGACAACACAAACAACAGAACGCTTGGACCACAACAACGGCAAAATTGCACAGGTCTGTTCTCCTTCATGTCAACCACCCACTCCTGTCCTGATTCGCTATCACTAGGTGCAATTTGTGGGGGGAAAAAAAAAAAAAAAAAGTTACTCTGTTCTCCGAGTGGCCAAAACAAGCGCAGCCTTATCTCTATGGTGCAGAGGCGAAAGCAAGTTAACGCACAAACATCCACACAAACACACACACACACGCAGAGGCAGAGATTAGAGAAGAGGCTGTGCCTGGGCTTCCTATTATTAGAGCAGAGGTTTATGGTCGGAGGAGAGCTGCGGGGAATGACTGAGATTAAATTGCACAGACGGGGGAACGTGAAATACAGGAGAAACTTCCCAGGCTGTGGGAGAAGAGAAGAACAAAAAAATATATATATATATATAAAATGGAGTTTGGATGAGTGGGGAAATAAGAGAGATAAAGCAGAGCTGTGTGAGAGAAAGATATATGACAACGTACACATCTCCATCCACGCGGAGAACAAAAAAAAAAGAGGGCGCTGTGGTGGTGCGTGTGCGCGCGTGACGACAGTAATCACACAAATGTGCCTCGTCACAAGCCGACCTCGGGAGAATCCTGGAACCATCCCGTCACTGGAATGTGGCAGAGGCAGTTTTGCAAAATGACGGTCGAGGGGATAACCTGATTGGTTCCGCCAAGTTACACAAAAAAAAATTGCAGTCTCAAAGTGGGAGTGGAATATTTTGCAGCCCTGAAAACGATGTTTTTCAAAAATGAATTCAGCAAACAAAGCTTCCCAGACTTTTCAGCGCTGCCTCTTTTCCTCTGAACGTCTCCCTGAAGAAGAAACTCAAGATATTAGCATTTACTGCCATGTGAAAACACAAGATAAAGCCGTTTTACTTGGTGACTTGGGAGCAGAAGCAGATAATTTCTGCCTGCAAACACAACAAACATTTCAACGACATGATAGAAAAAAAACACCTATAGCCACTAAAAGCTCCGGCATGTTCACAGCTGATTGCTGACAAAAACAAAACCAGAAAAAAAAAACACTGAAAAAACAAAAAAGGAATATTCAATATGGGTCTCAGCACAACCAACCAACGTGTTACTCTCAATCATTTCATTGCAGAGTAATAATGAAAAATGGGAATAAATTCAGCCTCAACACAGAGCTCATTTTTTCCCCAAAAAACGCTGATGTTTAATTTACAATTATATAAAAGAAGAAAAGCAAAGTGACGATTGAATCAATTGATGAATCAGCCTTCATCAGCCACTTCATTACTCCACTCATTATTCTTGCATGAACATGGGAACTGCAGGAAATCGGATTACTGCGCAAATACAGTAAATCCACCAGGCAGAAAAAAAAAAACACTGAAAAAACAAAAAAGGAATATTCAATATGGGTCTCAGCACAACCAACCAACGTGTTACTCTCAATCATTTCATTGCAGAGTAATAATGAAAAATGGGAATAAATTCAGCCTCAACACAGAGCTCATTTTTTCCCCAAAAAACGCTGATGTTTAATTTACAATTATATAAAAGAAGAAAAGCAAAGTGACGATTTAATCAATTGATGAATCAGCCTTCATCAGCCACTTCATTACTCCACTCATTATTCTTGCATGAACATGGGAACTGCAGGAAATCGGATTACTGCGCAAATACAGTAAAACCACCAGGCAGGCACTTTAAAATCATTTCTTATTTTAGATGAATGGGATCAGTGGAGATAAATCTTATTCGGATATTTCAGGGATCCAGCTCCCAGTATCTCCAGTATATACCACCGAGGAAAATCCTGACTCTGCTGTTTTCAGTGTTTTTCTCAGCCGCCCAACATCATCATGATTAAAAAAAAACATGGGTACACCTGAGAAGGAAGAAAAAAAAAAAAAAAAAAAACATTTCCTGGGCCTGTATTTCCTAATTCCACAGCCAGTGAACTCCTCTCTGCTTCAGCGAGCCATTATGCGCATGAAAAGGCGAAGGAAATGTGTCGTCATGGTTACGTGGTTTACCATCAATGCGGTCACAAAAACGGCTTTTCCAGCTCCTTCTCATTCCTCTGGCTGGAGAGGCCGCACCACATTACATAACTCCAAACGCAGGGGGGGGGGGGGGGGGGGGGGGGGGGGGGGGGGGGGGGGGGGGACGACCCAGGTTCCTTAAAAGGTTCCTCATTCCTCGTCAGGGCACCACGTCAGCGCAGGTTATGACGGCAGGTGCCAGAGGAAAGAATGGTTGGCTGGTGGGAGGCGGAGGGAGGAGGATTCTCCTGTGATGACGCAGAAACCCTGCAAAGGCTTCTATTTTTAAACCTATTGAAGTATGCACCCCCCCCCCCCCCCACCCCTTCAATACTGTAACCTTCAACCGCACCTTGACACCAAAACAAACAGAGACGGAGAACAGGAGAGAGAGAGAAAAAAGCAAGGTGCCACAGCCACAATGCATCAAACTCTCGGCGTCTATAGAGCCACAATGAAATATGGATTATATAGTGCTGTGATTTGGCGTCGACTGAGTGTCTGGCGTGGAATAAGACTAGGGCGGAATGGGTGGTCCTCAGTAAAAAGGACTTGGCAGCACTTGAAAGCGGCGAGTGACTGAGGTCCAGTCGTGGCCAAACACAAGCGCGGCCTGAATTCATGAAAGCCTCGGCCTTTATCGCTGAGAAACACCGGTCTGGATGCAGCGGTTTTACATCCTCTTTACCTTGCGTCTTTATTTTGAATTGTTTTTTTTTCAAATCAACTGAAACCTTAAGCCTCCTGGAATAATGGCGGACGCGTGGCGGTGTATCTCAGCCGCACGCATCTCCCAAATGTCACCGCCACTCCGGGGTCACGCCAATAACTCAATAAGCCAGGAACAGGTGCCACGCTGGCATTGGAGCCCACGGCGCAGATCCCAGGCTAAAAATAAAACCCGCGCCAGTGTCGTTCAAGGTCACGTCCGACGCCTATAGTATCGATAATGTGAGACGGGATGGAAGAGGGCGTCACGTCCTCCACCGTTCACCTTGGGTCCACGGATCCATAATCCTCACTATAGGGTACCAACAACAATCGGAAAAGAAATATGCAGCACTTCAACTCCGTCATCGCTGTGGAATACTTGGAGTGGCCTTGTGACACACACACACACACACACACAAGTGTTAAAACAGTTTGAAATGTCTCATCCACACTTCAGGATGACTAATTCTAAAGTATTTGCCTTGTAAACACTTTGTTCTCAGCCTTGAATTCTTTCCATTGGATTTTTACTGGCCTCAATAATTGTTTGAAAGTGAAAGTGACTTTCCGAAACAGCATTTGTGTTCATTTGTTCTAAAAAACAAAAAACAAAAACAAAAAAAGATATATAATATTTCCCAAAACGTCAAATTCTTTACATTTTTTCAAATCTGGAAAAAGAATGTTTAATTGAACGCAATGTAATATTTTCTTTTTAAAAAGGTAAAAAAGTCATTTCAAATTCAGACAGAAAGAATAATTATATTTTAATAGGTATAAAACTGCTTTAAATGATGAGCCAACTTCTGAAAAACAAACAATAACGTTAAGAGCAACCGGTTAAACACCCAAAACACTGCACACAACGTCCCACGTCATAAACCAAACTCACTGGTTCTATTGGAAATGCAAATCAGTCAAGAACATAAAGACATTTTTACGACAATATCACACAACTGCTGCAACGTCAAGCGCTGCACGTTATTTATTCCTCTGGTGAAAAACCCATCGAACAGAGAAATTCCCTCGAGGCTGGAAAAACACCTTGCACAGCAAATACCAGCCTACACGTGTGTGCGTGATACAGTACGATAAGGGCGTGTGTGTCGTATGTGGAGCCCGTGTCAGGAATGTGTGTGTCTCTGACGCAGGGGGGGTGAGCACACTGTGGAACGGACAAGATGGAGTCACAGCGAGGCAACACCTCGGACCCTGGGAGTCTCCCAGCCGGTGTGATACCGCACCATCTGTGGGCCTGTTTATCCCACAGAGAACTGTGTGTGTGTGTGTGTGTGTGTGTGTGTGTGTGTGTGTGTGTGTGTGTGTGTGTGTGTGTGTGTTCGTCTGTGTGTGCGCGTGTACGTGCGTGCGTGCGTGCGTTCGTGTCTGTGCGTGTGTGTGTTCGTCTGTGTGTGTGTGTGTGTGAGTTTGTGTGGGTGTTAGAGTGTGTGTGTGTGTGCGCGCGTGTGCGTGTACGTGCGTGCGTTCGTATGTGTGTGCGTGTGTGTGTGTGTGTGTGTGTGTGTTCGTCTGTGTGTGTGTGTGTGTGTGTGTGTGTTCGTCTGTGTGTGTGTGTGTGTGTGTGTTCGTCTGTGTGTGTGTGTGTCTGTGTGTGTGTGTGTGTGTTCGTCTGTGTGTGTGCGTGCCCACTCGGACTGCAAGGCCTCAACATTTCAATACACAACCACAAAAAAAATAAACTATTTGGAGGAAATAGTTGCCCCGGTACAAGCCCACCCAATAAATCACAGCGCTGCACACAATGCAGAATGGACTTTGGTTTTGGGTGGTTAAACGATCCAGGAATGGAATGTGATGAAATATATACACAGCTCAGAGAATGTTTGGAACACTGTTGGCATTACACTCAACTTCAATAAATACATAAAAAAAAAAATCTGCACAGACTTAGGAGGAAGGAGAAAAGGGCGAGAAATCTGACAAGGAACCAGTTATGAAAGCAAAGAGCATCTCTTCCCCCCCCCAATGGCATGAACACGGCATCCAACAGGAATGTTGTTTTTTTTCCCAATGCGACTGTGTCTTCCAAGGGTGGAATGGCAACTGGCAACAAAAAAAGAAAGTCTCTCTCTGCCTCTATAATCCTCCACGAGCTTCTCCTCCGGAGAATGAATTTGCGATGCCGGGGGATTCTGAGCAATTTCTCTAAACTTAGATTTAGATTTCATTAGCAATAACAAAATTCAGAAATACAGACGCACTGTTTCTTCCAAGCAGCGCTGGGAGAAAAAAAAAAATGTACTCAATTCCTTGGAGATAGGTTCCAGGACTAATAACAATAATTCTCCTTCGCAAGTTAAAGACCTGGAATTAGAGCAGAAAGTACTTGTGTACATGCAGATTTTGCTTGTGTATACAGTAGCACTTAGGGTCAATGGTCACATTCTATGAACATGTTAAATGGCAAGTGTACCACCAAACACACTTCAGTCCAGGTACCTGAAGGTTCTAAGAAAAGTAGAAGAGTAAATGTACTTTTCAGCCTCGAGTCTATGGACGTCACAGAAACATATAAAATCAAAGTATTTCACTAACAAGAGCTATAGTTGCCATTTCCACGTTGTGTGTATAAATATATATATATAACCGGGTCAGCTACTATGCAACGACACACAGGTTGTGCATAGGACTTGTTTGCTGAGCCCTAACAACACAACAAGTGTGACAAAGAAGGGAGGAATTATTTAAGAATAAAAACACCCTGGCTAATTTTAGCCATACAAATATGCAAATGTGACCATTTAGACACATCACCAGCACAATTACTGCGCACACACACACACCCATAGGGTTACTGGAACACACACACAACTCCGAGACTGGTGCACACGCCCACTGACAACACACGTCCGCCTGTAAATGAAAACCAGCCGCACGAGGCTTTAAATGAAATGTGACAGTTCATCATGGTACCATGAGCGAAGGGTCATAAATAGCCGTTCCACCCGTCCCTCGCTGCTGTGACATCACACCGCTTTAAGCTCCGCCTTTAAAAACAACCCAGAGTTTACTACGGCACCTGAGCTCCGGGGCTTCGTGTTGCTTCATAGAGGGACAGATTGTGACCGTCACCTTGGACTCCCCTGTGGAAAAGGCTGCTAGTGGTTAGATAAAAAATAATAAAAAAAAAAAATAATAAAAAAACAGGGGGAGGGGAGGGAGAGAAAAAGTTTAGTTTCAGGTTACAACAAGCAAAAAAAAATATATAAGTCTGGATACCAAAGCTCATGTTCAACTGTAGTTTATTTTATTAAAAAGACCAGGGTGCAAATATGAAATTAAAAAAAATAAAGACAAGCATATCATTTTTAAGCATTTAATACAAACTTAACAATATAAACTATTTCAGTCCCTCTTGACATGTAAGACACTGACTCAAAATACTTTGTTATACCGTATTTCTTATCAAGTATTGCACAATGTAGGTACAAAATTAATATTGATACGATTACATTTTGTCCATAGTATAGCAAAATCGTTTAACCTCTGAAACAGAAAATACAATTCATCTCTCAGGGGGAAAAAAAGCAAATATTCCTACGCTTGAATTCCACCACTAAGGAATACTCTGTACACAATCTTTAGAATATTTGATGTATTTTTTTTTAAGATGGATTTTCTTTATCAATTATCTTTAAAAAATGAAAAAAGAAAAGGAAAAGCTGCTGCAGCCATCACAGATCACTGGAGTAGTAAAAAGATATAAATGCAACACCATGTCATAGAAACAATATATACTCTGATATCTTACAAACTCTGTACTAAATTAAATTATACAATTAGAAAAAGACCAAGTAACCCCACTTAGTAGTGCCAATTCATAAAAACCAACCTCATCTTACCACCTGTAAAACACTGTAAGAGGCCAAAACTTGAAGCTTGTGTATACTCTTATTTTTATTTTTTTTCGCATTTTATTTTTTGAGTTTTACTTTTTAGGAGCATTTTCTCAACGCAGTAAAAAAAATTGTGCTTGGTTGGCAAAAAGGAAAGAGAAAAACAATGCATGTTGAATCGCAAGTAACAAAGCTTGGATGTGTTTGTACAACAAGCTTTCAGTAGAAACAAACTCAAGGGGGCACAGTAAAATCACCCTTGGGCACATGCGCTTGACTGACTCGACACTACGTCCTTCCAAAAAGTCCAGTTTCTAAGTGTGCGTTTTTGTTTTTTTTTGTTGTTTCTTTGTTTTTCCTTCACTTTGAGCCACCGTCATTCATAAATAAACATCTCTGTGTGACGCGTTGCGTTTAGTTAGCCATGACCGGCTGGAATTGCTGGTTAGAATACTGCATGTTGCTCAGACTGAAGTTGAGGCCGTCCATGAGGGACTTGTCGTTGCGGCCTCCGTAGGACGCAAACATGTCAAAGGCATTGCTGTACGGCAAAGGGCCCAGCCCCAGGGAGCCCTCCCCGGGGAACGCGGCTCCGGGGCTGGCCTGGCCCTGGAGGTTGGGGAACACAAACTCTTTCGCGTTGGGGGAAAGCGCCGAGGCCTTCTGCTGCTGGCCCAGGCCGTACAGCGAGTGCATGGAGGTGGAGATGGCTTTCTGCTTCAGGAGGGTGTTGACATTCAGACCCAGGTTGTTGGTGGGGGACGTGCGGGCCACCTTGCTGCCGCCGTTGTTGGCGTTGTTGTTGTTGCCGCCGCCGCCGCCGCCGCCACCGCCACCACCACCACGGCCGCTGCTCTTCATTTTGGTGGAGCCAAACTTGGTGGCGGCGAAGGTGGCGGTGGTGAAGGTTAAGGGCTGGGCAGAGCGCGGCATGAAGGAGGGGCTGACGGCGGCCGACTGGCCAAAGGGAGGAGAGGGGGAGCTGGACTCGGACGAGGCCCCCACGGGGTCGCTGATGGGCATGAAGACCTGGGCCTCCGGGTTAAAGCTGTTCTTGATCTCCTTGTCCAGCTCGGAGCCGTTCTCATTGTTATCGTCCACGTACAGCACCTTGACCGGCCCCTTCTCCCCGATCTGGTAGGAAACCTCAAACGGGTCGATCCACACGCTAAGGTCCTGAGGGAGATTATTCCGGACGTCGTCGATGTCCAGGCCGCTCTCCTTGGCCGCCTGCTCCACCACGGGGTCCACCTTCTCCCCTACGTGGATGCACCGGAACCCCGAACCTTTGTATGGCTTATCCGGATACCAGTGGCCTTCATACTTTTTCTTCAGCTGCCTCTCGAGCTCCTCGCCGAAGATATTCACACGTCGCCGAGGGAGTTTGTTGTATAAATAGGAAATAATAAAGTTGAGTGCTACTTGAATTTCAAGCTGCATCGCTGCGTCGGTGGCGATTCTTTATCCGTCACAGAGTCACTTCGTCTGAGCAATGCGAAGAGGAAAAAAAAAAAAAAAAAAAAAAACTCTGAATACCTGTTGCCAATGTGAATCTCCTCCCTGCAGCAGGATTAGATTCAGGAGTCTGAAACAAGAACCAAAAACAAAAAAAACAAATTGAGACCCTACACTCATCAAGCATCGACTCCCAGGGCTTCACCATCCACACAGCAGGGCTGGACCTCGGCTATAAATAAACACAGGCCACTGACTCACAGTCAGCACGGTGTGTGTGTGTGTGTGTGTGTGTGTGTAACCACGCTTGACCTCTGCGGGCGTCAATAATCGCACAGGATTGAGATTGGCTGAATCCGGGCATGTCCGGGCAAAACCCGTAGGGTGGTGGAGGACCGGGTTAAATCCCTGCAGCTACGGTGGCCGTTACGTAATCCGCATTCGAAGTCTAAACACGACCACAACGCCAAGTCTGCCACACACACGCACACACAGAAAGAGACTCCCTTGCTCTAGTCAAACTAGAGCTATTAGCATTAGCATGTTAATGAAGGGTGGGAGCATCTAGCATGCTAGGTTCCTCCCTCCCCCTACGAGCGTTGCGTTAATGTTTAGCCCTGAGCAGGTGCTTATCCGTGCGGGCTGACCCGTGACATGCTCGGGCACGACATGTGACACGCACCGCGTGAACGTGACCAGGCGACGGAACACGGAAAATAACATTGAATATGGATTTAAAGAGAGCGAGAGGAGAGGAGAGAGAGTCGATCGATAGCAAGCTACGTAGCACTCTAATTAGCTAGGTGGAAACAGCTTGTATTTTGACGGTAGGAGATGTTCAAACAACCACCAACAAATGTCCCATTTAGAGATTAAATGCGAAATCCCCCTCAAATATTGAGCCAGAATATTCCCGGTTTAGGACCAAACTAGTATGACGGAGACGTTTAGCTGATATTTACTTACAAAGACAGTCGTGGCAGCTCCTTTAGAAAACCAGATTCTACGCCAGGAAGCAGGTTTCCGTATAAAATAAGGACGTTTGAGTGTGTGCAGAGCTCCGGGGGATTAAACCTCTGCAGGGTGCGGAGCTCCGGATTAATAATGTGACTCCCTCCGACCGGGAGTTTTACAACTCTGCCCTTTAACACTCCGGCTGCTCGCTTTTATAAGCTTCCTCCGCCACGGACGCGGAGGAGGTGGTGACGCGGCTCGCAGAGGTCAACACCCAGTTCTGCATTTCTATTAGCCCCACGCCTCGTGTCGTCATCGACTCCGGTTCTGTTGGCCGCTGTGATTGGATGAGGTGGGACTCGATCAAACGCGGGGCTCTATTTACGGTAGTGCGTCGCCTTTCATGTGCTTGGGTCTGTTTTTCCTCCGAGCAGTTTTTTTAAGGTGAAAATGTGGGTTTGGAGACATTGTAGCTCTGGAGATGTGATTCATATTTTAATTTAAAAAAACGTATCTAAAATGTTTATGAGTGACAGGTGAAACTCTGACATTTGTGTTTGATGTCAACCCAATTCAATGAGTCTGTTGTGATGCATGTGTGTGTGTGTGTGTCTTTAGTTGTTGTTGTTCCTCTGAGGGCTAAAGGTCACCCCCTGTGCTGATTGAATCATATATATTTATATCAGCCGTATAAATGAATACAATTAAATGTGCTTTCTTGTCAAACAGGGAAATGAAGCCACACTCGTCCCAGCACAGGGTTAAACCGAGCTCCTGACTCGGACACACACACACACACACACACCTGTCACTGGTTGTGTTTCCTGGTCCAGTGACATTTTGATGTTCCCTGAGCCAGCTGAGCCTCCCTCCCTCCCTCCCTCCCTCCCTCACCCACACTCCTGTTTATGATGCAGCACAATTTCCTTCCATTCTCAAGGAAAAAAAAACGAAACTAAAGTGGAATCTCATAATTGCCATCTGTGTAAATGTTGCCCCCCCCCTGCGATAAAAAATCCTGCTCATTACGAGCTCCGTGGACTGTGAGAGTCTTGTCTCCGTCATGATCCCACTGTGTAGCTGGCTACTTGTTCCCAGCAGCTTTACAGCCCCCCGGAGCTTAAAGGCTCGCCGCCGTCAGGCCTCACGGTGTCTGACGCCACAGCCTGTTCTTACCCAACATGGACTCCAACGCACTGCGTGTTTGCACAATAAACACCATGGCACATGAATTATACAGCTGCGGGGAGGGAGGAGGTGGCAGGGCCACGGAGCAGGCGGGGGAGGAGGAGGAGGGAAGCCAGGCTGCGGAGACACCAAAATGTATTTCCTGACTCTAAAAAAAAAAAGAAAATCTGTGAAATGCTGCACGTCACGTCTGTTAATGTTAAACTTGACAGTTGATTTATTGGAGAGCTCCCAGCTACTTACAGGCTCCCCATGGGGAGCAGCGTGAAGGGGGGCGGGGGTCTATGCAATATCAGAGGCCTACACGATTGGTGTGAATCAATAATAATTCATTTAGACAGGCAGTTGTCCAACTCGTGTGCCTCACCGAATCCTGAATTTAAAACAAACGTCACATTGGTCTCTTCTTTCTCCTCCATGCTCAGCTTCTTAAAACTGTACATTGTATTATTCTTGTTTTGGCAAACAATGTATGGAGTGCAAGATCAAACTTAGAGGAATGTTTACGTTTAGGTTTTTGATACCATTTTTATTTGATGCCACGGTTGATGTTTAGCTGTGAAATCCCAGTCTCATAAACATAGTGCTCATGAAATGTAGCGGGCTCATCGCCGGAGGGCTGCAGGAAGCTGCAGGCTACCACGCCGAGTCCTTCCAAACCTCCAGATTGAGTCTCAGCAGGGGTGAGAGATGAGTCCTCCCCCTCCACCCCTGAGGAGCGGGTGTGATGGATGACCTGAGTACAAACTAAACACGCCACCGGGGCCTTGGAGACACACCAAGGCCACCAGAGCAGGGACTTTTTTTTTATTTTTTATTTTTTCCTCTCCATCACAGCGTTGGAAATGTGTGACTATGGCCAAATGCTCAGATCTCTATTCTTCAGGATTTTTTTTTTTTTCCAGGAACCAGAAAGAAATTCAGAAAAAAAACAGCTCCAGATTGCTCCTGCTCACTCTCCCATTGTGTACACTTGGTAAGTGAGTATTAGTTTTGGCTCTGGTCTAGGTGGAACAATTGTCCCACGCCGGGCTCAACAATGAACTATTTGTTATTCCCCTCAACCACAGTATGGATCTGGTGGAAAAGCCCCCCCCCCACGTTGTTGTGAGTCTGTCTGTCTGTCTGGGACCTGAAAGTAAACACAACTAATGAAGTGCGATGTTTTAACATGACTCATGCACATTTTTTGGTGAAGTCAGTCCACCTAGGACCCCACACACACACACACACGCACACACACACACACACACACACAAACCCACCCCTCCTCGTCCTGCCTCTCTGTCCTCACATAGATGTGAAATTTCTTCCTCTTTTGTGGCTGCACACAAGTGCTGTTGTGTGTGAAACATCACCCACCCACGCGCACACACACGCGCGCGCGCGCACACACACGCACACACACACACACACCCGCACACGCACACACCTGGTGGGGCGGGGTGAGAAATGAAATGAAAGGTAAGAGAAGAGGATGAGCCCATGTGCCATTTTGTTGTTTGCTTCCAATAAAAATAATAAAAAAATAAAACAGACATTTTATGAGGAAGGAAAGTGGATTGTGACACACATTGAATTGCAAACCTGCACCAAAGCTTTTGCTCATGTGAACCTGCGGCATCATAAAAACGTGGTCACAGGCCACACTCATTTTTATTTAATTTTTTTCCGAACCCACACAGCCCGAGTGAGAGATCTCGGATAGATTTATTAGATCCCGCACTTCACTTCAAAGCTGGAAGCGCGTTTGGAAACAGGACTTTCACCCTTTCATGTCTCACCATGAGGCCTTTCTTGGTATCCTGAGCTCAAAACCTTCACCTGGAGGACAAAGCGGAGACATTTTTTATTTTGATGACTCTTTTCAGGTTACGGCAACTCCTGCAGCTTTTTTTTTTTTTTCCCCCCTTAGAAGGTGAACAAGCATAATTCAAAATATACAGGCCAGAATAAATAGGCTGCTGTAAGGGACAACAGGCTCGGAGCCGACCTGCACTTCTTCATGAAACTCTTTGAGGGCAGCTTCACTAATCTTCATTTATTTTTATCTTCGTATTACGTGACCTCCAGCCCACAGCAGCAGCATCAATCTTTATGTACAGTAACAACAACCATCAATATTTTGTATATTAACGGTGGCCCACGTGACCATGCGTATTTAAAGGGGGTCAGTGGCAGGAGACAAATTCTGCGGAGCATCTTTCAACTCATTCTAAAACACACTAGTTGTATTTTATCAGCCCCAAAAAATACACATACACAATCTATATTGCTTTTGAATACAAAGGGGGGAAAAATGTGTTTTGTGCAAGACTCCTTGAATACGGGTTTGCATCAGGGCCCAGATTTCCCCTGAGAGTTCATCTGTAAAAAAAAAAAAAAAAAAGTCCTCTGTACATGTCATTACGCAGCTGACTTAACGCCATCCTGCATGGAACACAAGTTTTGCTCCTCAGACTCCTCACCGTGGAAGAGGAGGAGGAGGAGGGGGAGGCGGTGGAGGAGAAGCGGCTGCATTAGTATTCACAGCGGCTGCGTCTTGATAGAAATCTTAGATGACGCCGCTCACTGGAATTTTAGAGCCTCGTGCGCACGTGCACAAGCACCTGCTTTCCTCATTCCTCCCAATTCAAAGGAACGCTGGTCTTAAAACACTCGGATCAGACCGAAGTGATTTATCTGCCGTTGACACAGAAAAAGAAAAAACCTTTAAAGTCATAAATTAAGAGTTTAGAGTTATCATACGGGGCGATGGGTGAGTCTGATGTGTGTGTGTGTGTAGGGTGGAGGGGGTTGAGTATTATGGTCTGCTTCCTCTCCACTTGTTTACCAATGCCGGTGCAAGCAAAGAGAATCCAGAGAGCTGCTTCTCCTTTTTTATTTTTTCACACCAGTGTCAGGAATGTCATTAATATAAGCAAAGGGGTAATATTTGCCTCCGCACTCTCGCGCCTGCATGCATGCGCAAACACAGGCCGTTTTTTTTTTTTGGTTTTCCTGAGCGCCACGGATCTACAGAAAGAATGAAATCATTTCTCTGTCGGAGAAGGAGCGTATTCGCGCCGGGTAGCGGCGCCCAGCGGTTTCACATCTGAGGTCACGGCGTTTTTTGACCCCCTGGAATAGATTCATATCCAGCCATCTGGAGGCCGGGCGGAGGAAGGTTACACAATTCCATGTCGGAGGATTATGTTCAGCCATGCCGGCTGCTGTGTCATGAATCAGCCCACAGCACAGAACACAGAGTGGAATTAAGCCGCCTAATGACAGGCACACAGCACGCAGAGGGGGGGGGGGGGGGGTTTGTTTTTTCTTCGTGTGGCGGTCCACGCCGCGCGGCAAAAGTCATGCTCCTGCAGGGTACAGGATTTGGGCCCCGCCCACCTACACTGTGCTGCCGTGATTTAGGCTGTAACCCCCCCCCCCCCACACACACACACACACCTGCTGCACTCAAAACAGTTTTCTGCACCCCCCCCCCCTTCTTTGCCTGTGTGGGTGGGATCCGCCTCTGGGATGATGTCAGATCAGTCCAGACCACAACACGCCTCACACCGTCAGCGGAAATTGGCGGAAACGTGAGCGCGTACCGAATGAGCGCAAAAGACGCCCCGCAAAAATCACCGCTTCTTCACATGAGCTGAAAGTTGCGTGCACGGGCGGATTTTTCGATTCAGAAAGCCCCCGATCCCTGCGTTGCCAGAGATGATGTCAATGTCGTCATGGCAACTATTCTTACACATATTGGCCCATGCTCTCCCGCAGTCAGAGCAGCAATCAAGTGCTATTTTTCGGAGAAATGTCAGCTCTCACCGCTTCAATTGGTATGAGGCTTTTTTTTTAAATAGATATAAATAATTGGTGGTTGAAAATACACAGAAGGGAAAAGGAAGTGAATGGGCCACAGAGACAGGGAGGAGGGAGGGGGGGGGGGGTAAATGAGTCAGAAGTCATGATCCTTCGTGTGTGGAGAGGGTAATGATGAATGCAGCTTGCTAATTCACAGTGTATATGTATAAGAAGAACATCCCATGAGTCTCCGGCTTTCTATGCTGAATATTCACAGAGGAACAATGACACATGATTTTGAAGGGGATGAATGTGTGCGTCGTTGTGCCTCAGAGAGCTGACACAGTGCTGCTGGGGTAACAAGAGAAGGTGGAGCCATATTTCGCTGATGGATGTCCTTTGATAGAAATGCAGAAAGGTGAGGCCGGGCGGGGGAAAAAAAAAAACAGCGTGAGAACACACAAAAAAAAAGAAAAGAGCCGCGGTGCAGGAAAACCAAAAAAAAAAAAGCCAAACACAGTGTTTCAGGGGCTGCTGCGATGTATGCAACTGCATCAGCAGCTCAATGCCTGGGTCTCCGGGGAGCGCCGGAGGAGAGTAATTGTGACATTGCTCTTTGGCTGCGAATTGCTACTCGGTGCAAATTCTGCCCGGCAATCAGAACGCGGCCAGGTGAATAGTCAACGTGGTCAATTCCACTCAATTCACTGGGAAAGTGCGAAAGCAAAGTGCAAAACAGCTCATTGATTAAAACAAAAAAAGAAAAAAGATCTGCTCAATGTCACTGTTCACTCCATAAACTTTAAATATGGAGAAAAAAAAAAGGATAATAATTCAAAGGTGGACCACATGAGTACAAATACGATCCAGCATCTATTCTGCTACTGAAGATCCAAATGTTCCTCTGAGTGGTGTCCGGCGTCTACTGCCCACTTTTTCAGAATGGCGTTTTAACCGGAGACATTTTTCTTCTAAAAAAAAAAAAAAAAAAAAGATCTGAAAATAGATCCAGGAAACTGTTGACAGCGCCGTCTGTCATTTCTCCGCTCTCGCACTCTTGACGGACGACATTCACCTCCGCCGGCAGATGTGTCGGAGATGAATTTATCTCCAATCCGATTTAAAACTGTCTGCATGACTAGAGCCACCCACCCACTGGCTGATGGGTAAAGAACATTAAAAGCATCTTTAAAAAATGCGATATTTTTTGAAAATCCAAACATTTCATGAGCACATCAACACAACTTGTATGTACTCAGTGATTATAATTTTAAAGCTTACGCCACCACCACCACCACCAGCACCTCCTCCTCCTCCTCTTCCTCCTCCTCCTCTGAGGACAATGGACCAAGGGCCACACAAGGCCACTTCACGACGCACAACAATGCATCTGAGCTGTGTCGGACCCACAAAGCTGCTGCTGTTGGGAAATATCCACCAGCACGACAACACACACACACACACACACACACTGTGGGACAGCAGAATAAAGGTTTATCTTATCTTATCTTATCTTAAGCTGTGAAATGTCATAAATACGTGTGTGTCTGATAAAGAGCTTTAAACAGTTTTTTTTAACTCCACACACACACACACACTGAAGTGTTTACAGGAAATAAATCCGGGGGGAGCAGGTATTTTACTCCGAGCCGTGTTTACTGTGTGGACGGACTAGACCAGGATCAGGATTGGGGAGAGAGCCGAAGCCTTTTTTTCTTTGGTGGGAAGAATGTCACAGGGAAGTGGTGAGCGATTCCACGTCTGTGTGAAAATCAATTAATCACAATTTTGCCCCCGATCGAAATGAGAGGTCAGAGGAAAAAAAAAATGAGCCCGTTGTGTAAGATTTTTCGTATTTTTTTCCCCCTTTACATCCAGCTCTCTCATATTTGCCCTCTTTTCCCCCTTCCTTCCCTTTGCTCTTCTTAACTCTGCGTTTTCCATGAAAAACATTCCATTTTTGTATCTTTTCTTTGCCCCTTTTTTTTTTTCCCCCCCCCCCCCCCCCCCACACACACACACACACCCACCCACTCTCGGGCTCTCAAAGTGTGAGTGGCCGGAGTCTGGAACCACGCCAGGACAAACAGCTTGGACAAACCTGCTCTCAGAGCGATGTCCGTAGGAGCAGTTCTCCCCTGCCAGCTCACATGATTGTGTGTGTGTGCGTGTGTGTGCGTGTGTGTGTGTGTGTGTGTGTGTGTGTGGGTGATGCCTTCGCATGACAAAGTCCAGGAGTCTACAAAATCCACTTCAATCCTCACAATTATTTTTCATTTGGGAAACCTGGTTGTTTGTGTGCATATCATCACAGAAACATAACACACACAAACACAAACACACACACACACACACACACACACACACACACACACAGTTATTCAAAAAAAACATTAAAAGCAGGATTATGGTCCATTTCTTTGCCCATATTTCTGGTTGGACATCAGCAAACTTAACTATATATATATATATATATATATATAATGAATTAAATTGTTCTCTACGGGAGATTTATTTCGCAGTGCGCTTACAAAAGCTCAGCTCGCCTTCCTCCGGGGATCATTCCTCCTCTCCATCGGCCGGTTCTCCCTCCATGGTGAAGGATGATGACAGAAAAAACAGGAGCCTGGCGGCGCAGACCAATCGCACGCCGCAATCTGCGGCTCGTCTCCAAATCCAAAAAGCTGCATCTGTGCTCCCGCAGCATGACAGATTGTTGTTGTTTATGTATAGAACGGGGAAAAAAAAAAGCAAAGATGTCACTCAAGCGGCTGCTAAAAGAAAAGAAAAAAACATTTCGACTGATAGTGAGTCATGGCGTTGACTACACGTGGGGCCATTTAATTCATTTTTTTTAAATAACATACTCACAGATGTGATGCATTCTTGGGCATGAAGTTTTTTTTTCATTTTTTTTTCCTGACTCGCCAACCTGTGGACAAACTTTTTATTTATTTATTTATTTTCCTCTCCAACAGGCTGCAGAGCAACACGGGCCATGTTTTCGCGTTTCACGTGTTGGAATCTGACCTGATGAACGCACAACCAGCAGCTGTTATCCAATGCCAACTCACAGGCCCATCTTGTGTTTGTGAATCCATGTATTCATTATTGGGGGGGGGGGGGGGGGGGGGGGGGGGGGGGGGGAGATACACACTAACTGTGTGCAGCCATTGGTGCTGTGAGTGATTTCAGTCAAACCGACCCACAATGCACCATTGTTCATCTGCTACAACATGCTCCACATTTCCTCCTTTTTATCCTATTTCCACATTTTTTTGGGGGAGAATGAATAAAAAAAAATCTGCAGGAGGAGAGAGAGGAATCGATAATGTGTTCCTGGTGGCAGTGGGATTGTGTGATGAAGAAGAGGTTTGTGTTTCACCAGGCCAGACCGGGGGGGGGGGGGGGGGGGGGGGGGGGGGGCGTTTGCGGTTTGAAACCCCACTCCACTCGGTGGGAATGAGGGTTTGAATACTCCCCATTCATGGAAGATGTGTGTCTCTCCCTGGAACACATTAACCGTCTGTGGCCCGCGGAGGGAAAACTTCACCCAGGCCACCGAGCGCCGGTATTCCTCCTTGGCTAAACTCAGGGAAGTTGTGAAGTGTCGCACTCGAAAGCGAAATCGAGAGGAGTTTTTATTCACGAAACGGCCGCAGAGGCGAGAATCTGAAGAAGAAGAAAAAAAAAAGAAAAAAAGGATTAAACTGAGAAAACTGCGGATGCTGTCATTTCAGTGTTTGATTATGTCATTCCAACTTAGATCTTCATTGGAACGCCAAGCAAGGCAGGCTGAATTCTAAGTCTCTTTAACTAGTGAATATTAAAAAAAAAAGAAGAAAATCTCATTTCCGATGACAGAATGCATCCCTGCACACGGCACCGCAATCCAAGGTCTCAGCCAGACTCCAAAAATCTCTTTTGTGGCTACGAGTCTTTTTTTTTTTGACTTTTTTTTTTGTCCCTTCACCGTTAATCTATAAATCTTTGTTAGAGCAGTTTTCACTTTCATTATTTTTAATTGTTTCTTCCTCACTCAGGACCTCGAGAGGGTTCACTGAGAGAACATCACAAAAAAGACTCAAGGATCTATAAAAATCCGACGCACTCTGCATATCAACTTCCAAGTGTGCGCGTGCGCGCGTGTGTGTACGAGAGAGAGAGAGAGAGAGAGAGAGAGAGAGACGGTGGCTACCTCCTGAATTCCTGTTGGGTTTCCAGCCTGTGCTCAGTTTCGCTCTATTTCAGAGTTGGCTAATTAATCATGCATTATTGAGAGACAGACCCGGAGTGTAACAGCCTTCACTGCAGCCTTAGCGCGTTAAAGTACCGGGTCTTGATGACTGTGTGCGTGTGCGTTTGCGCATGGGTGTGTGTCTGTGTGTGTGTGTGTGGTGCTCAAGGTCGAGCGCACGAGTTTTATATCCCTGAAACTCCATTTGGATTTGGCATCTTCGAAAACCACCCGCCCGCATCCATCACCATCCGCCGCCTGGCAAATCTATTCTAATCAGCTCTACTCTATTTTCTGCTCGAACCGTTTCTATTCTGTCCTCCAGCTGGTTGGTTGACGGCGTCCTGCGTCTTCCTACGCAAACGTGTACGCGGCCGTCCAGTGGTTAGGCAGTAAACCAGTTCTCTCTCTCTCTCTCTCTCTCTCTCTCTACAAACACATGCACGCTTGCACACACAGACACACACAGACACACACAGACACACACAGACACACACAGACACACACAGACACACACGCACGCCGCATGCACACACACACACACACACACAGAGGGGTGGTTGCCAGGATGAAGACCTTGCTTGAAGGGTTTAATCAGAAGCTGAGGGACTCTCGTCTGCAGGCTCCAGCAGAACCACTTTGCAATCAGACAACATTTTGAATATCAATCATACAGCAGGCAAAAAATAAAATGGAAATGTAACCAGAGTGATGCTGAGGAGCCATCTGCCTATTGATTAGCAGGACAGCACAGACATCACTGTTGTTCAGGTTCACAAAGCAATCAGACCTGTTTGTTAAAATGACCCAAAAATAAGTCAGTTGACCTTTGACCCACCCACTGTGGCTATCTACACTTCCACCTCCAGCTCCAGCTCGTCTCACTGGCTCCTATTGTAAACAGTTTTGGGCCTTAAACCTGAGGTGGGGGAAGTATTTAGAGAAATGTTGTCACCTGACCTGACAGCGCGCCCAGGGCACGCGGCACCGCGCAGCTTTGGATCATCTGCATTCAGGAGCCAAAAGGCCACGGAGAAAGAGAGAGAGAGACTACACGGCGACCCGCAAACATCCACCAGCCGCTCGGGATACTAACGAGAGTGTAAAAAGATATTTTACAAGGACTTGGGCGATAAAGCCGTTCAGGCTGCGGGGCCCCGAGAGCCAATCGTTGCTTCAGACCTAAATGAGAATATGATTGATCACACGGGTGGTAATTGAAATGGATTCATCATTTGAGAGTTGGAACTCAATCTCTCTCCGGGAGTTACGGACAGCGGTTCACGGGTCGGGCCTCCTTTGCATCATTTCCTGTTCCGTGGTAAAACTTGGAAGATTTGAGTGCTCAGCGTTCCCAGGCAGATATGTACACACACACACATCACATCTGGCTCATCTGACTCCGGCTACACACACTCTGACAGGAAGTGGATTAGTTAAACCTCTCGGCGAAGACCTCCGGCAGCCAGCTGTCGCAGAGAGAGAGAGCAGGAGTATCATCAACACACGAGGAGGAATCTGCCACACGCCACCAAGCCCTCGCACAAATATCACCATACGTTAGCGTAAAGCGTAACACCGGACTGTGGTGCCAAAAAAAAGCTTGACTGACGGAAGATGTGGTGGAAAAAAAACAAACAATAAAGGCCAAATGCTCACTTGCAACATTTCCGAAAGTCTAAAATGTCACCACCAAAAACTGGAGGTCAAGGTCCGGACGGAGCTTGAGGCGACAAATAGCTTCCTCTTTTTATTTATTTTTATTTTTTTAACATGAAAAGGACGATGCCCACATTTCTGTGACAATCATCTTGCTTCCTCCTCTAAGTCACGGTGACTCTTCCTTTGGTCATTTCCCTGCAGCAAGTTCCTCAAAAATCTAAAAATATGAATTCCACATAGTTTATCTGTTCTTCCACTTAGTCCTAAGGAGGTTTCATTATTATTATTTTTTTTTAAATCAGCTGGATGAACTCTGCTGCGTTCACGGATCCCAAGGACGAGAAATGTCCTTCAAAAAAAAAAAAAAAAGTATTTTTTTGCTCAGTGGTGCTAATTTGCACAAATGACATTTTAATGCAATATACCGCTGTCACCCTTTCTTTAAACGCAGCGGGGAGCATTCAGGCGCGTGGCTCATTAACTCTACGGGTTATAAAGTGAGATTGGAATGATTGTTCTATTCGGCCATTTCAAGTTTGTCTCCTAGAAACACGTTTTACGGGCCAGATTTAAATTATTTATTGTACCTTAACAGCTACTGGTCGGTTGAGGATTTAGTTTCATCACGATGCCACGGAACACACGCGGCTTAAAGTGCACCAGGATGCTTCAAATGTTCATTATTATGTTAATGATCTTTTTTTCCCTAAAGCTGAACTCTCGCTATATTTCTTATTTTTCTAAACTTATTTATGTCCATTTTCATTGGCCGAGGGTAAATCTTTTTAAAAATAAAATGTTTTTTCATCCTGCGACAGGACCGATTTGCTTCCACTTCTGTCAAGAAAAGGTATCATTTATTTTGCTTCGTAGATGTCACGGCACGCCGTGGGTTTTGCAAAAATAAATAGACTTTTTCCATATGTGCCTTTTTTTTTTTCTTCTCATCCATTTATCAGCCAGAATCAAGCCGTCACAGTCAAAGTGAGTGTTTTAATTCTGACAAGTTGATTGGTTTGAGGGGCAAACCAACACTGCGAAGCTACGTCTGGTCTGATTCAGGCTGACAGCCTTTCGAGGATGAAAAAAAAAAAAAAAAACGCAGCAACAAGGTGAATCACAAATGTGACGGGGCCCTGGAAGGATCAGTAAATGATAAAATGGCAAATATTCCCTTTTCCCCGGCCCGTCGGCCAAGGCCGCGCTGTGATTGGACGAGCTGAAGACCTCTGACGAAATGGCTCCTCCTGACAAAGAAGTGTGGAGGGCTGACTTCAAAGAGACGCCTTCTTCAAAAAGCATGTCGGCGACTGACGTGAAACGACGACGCCTTATTTTAGGCTTCTGGAAATTTCTCTGACAGTTCTGTCAAAATGAATAAAAGCAGCTCTTTCATTTCCCGACAGGGGTTTTTCTGGGCTTATAGATGCAAATAGATGTGAACAACCAAGGAGACACTCAGCAAGTGTTATGATACCATTTATTCTTTTTGTTGGTTTTAGTGACATAATCAGATTCAGATCATAAGATTCGAATTCATTTCCCACAATGCACCTGGAGGTTGTTGGAGATTCTCACCGTCACTGGCTCACGCGAAACAGATAATATGTTACTTTTGAAATGAGTCATAAAAAGCAAATTGATTCTTTTTTTTTTTTTTTTTTTAATTAGAAGCTGAACTTTTTCCCGTTTTTCCAGTTTTGCAGCAACGACACATTAATCTCTCCCCTCGCTGACGCGGTAACTTTGAAGATCTGTAAAAGTGGGTCACGGCCATTTTTAGAGTCCCAGATGTTGACTCCTGATAGTTGACCTTTGACCTCCTGTCCCAATCTACACTCCGGTCTTAACCGAGCCATAAGGTTAACAAAAAAAAAACAAAAAAAAAAACGCCCCATCGCTCAGTGGGTTTCCCTCCAGACATGCCCACATAAAAATATGGGAACCAGGTCACCAGGGACCCCTTCACCACGGCACAAATATGTCACACACATGCTGTTTGTGTATCATCAGTGAGACTTTATATTCACAAAAATGCACATCAGCATATGAGCCAACATCAAAACAGACAAATTCAAGCCCCGCCGCTCTGCCATCGTCTCTATCTGTAAATTCAAGGTCCTCCCGGGCGCCCCTGTCTCTTTTTTCCTGAGTGGTATGAAGGGAGGGTTAAAAAAATAAAAGAAAGTGTTTCCTGTCAGCGTGTGCGTCACAGGTGTTTGTGTTCGTGTGACGAGACTTGACTAGGGCTCCGACTCACAACGCTGAGAGTGTTTATGGCCTCGCAGGGTTCAGTGGAGCGAGGGAGAGAGGGAGGGAGGGAGGAGGAGAAAAACAAACTGAGAGTGCTTCAGAGGGAGGACAAAAAAAAAAAAACTGGTTGGCGGAGGCGAGATAGAGAGAAAAAAAAAAGAACATCGATCATCTGGATGAGTCAGTGTATAGAATTATGATCTGAATATTACCACCAGCAGCTCCCTGCTTCTGATGCTGTTCCATTCGGTTTCATGTATGCATGTGGAAGACCTGCTTGACCTTCTGACCTCTGAAGAGTTCATGCTCATTTCATTTTTCACGTAGTCATCACATTTTTGGAAACATGATGCATGATTAATAATAAATCATACTAATGAATGCTTAAAAAATGCAAAAAAGATTATACGTGTGTGTGTGTGTGTGTTTTTCCATAGCAACTGTCCACACCAGAGACACGCCCCCCTCACCCCTGTCATCCAGTGTAATCCTCAGCCGATGGGCAGACTAGCTAACTAGATACCATGTCATAACTTCCTGACCTGGAACTTTTTGATTGACCTCTGCGAGGGGGGGATTAAAGTGGGGGGACAGTGTGTGCTGGGAGGATGTGTGTGTGTGTGTTGGTGTGTGTGCGCGTGTGCGTCTGTTGGGGAGGGGGTGATGCGGGTGTTAAGGTAATCCTGCTGGAATCTGCATTTAAACCCCGGGTGGACACACGTCGGTGGCCGAGCAAGTGATGGAACGTGAAGTCAGAAGTTATGTAAGAGACCCACGGACATGAACACCATCACAGCCTCGCTCTCCCTCCCTCCCTCTCCCTCCCTCCCTCTCTCTCTCTCTCTCTCTCTCTCTCTCTCTTTCACTCCTACATGTGCAGGACCTGAAGCGCTGAGAGAGGTTAATGTATTATGACCAATCGCCGCGGCAACCTACACACCAACCTCAAATAGAATCAGGACTGTAAGCATGTGAACGTTTGGAGGTACGCAACCCCGTGGAGGCTATGGGCCCATAGGGACACACTGCATATGGAAAAAAATATATATAATCTGCAGGAATATGAAATAGATTCTTCTCCTAACACGTGAATTATTAAATCAGTGCAACACGGGCACTGGCAGGCTATAATCCAGCAGCTTTGAATGTGACGACTGAGGGAGCCGCTGATCATCAGCAACCACCAGTGTGGGGGGGAGGAGAGAGAGAGAGAGATAGAGAGAGAGAGAGAGAGAGAGAGAGAGCGAGAGAGAGAGAGAGAGAGAGAGCGAGAGAGAGAGAGAGCGGGAGAGGGAGAGAGAGAGCGAGAGAGAGGGAGAGAGAGAGCGAGAGAGCGAGAGAGAGAGAGAGAGAATGAGGGAGAGGCCACTTAGCAGAGCAGCATGAGCCGCTGACACCAGTCCATTAGGGAAAGGCGCACGCAGAAACACACACACACACACACACTCACACGCACGCACGCACGCGCATGCACGCACGCGCACACACACACACACACGGATTAGGTGTCGTCACATGACAACGTTGTTTCACCATATGCGGTGGCTCAAATTAGGAAAAGGAACTGATAAAGGAAGTCGGGTGGGATGAAAGGTCAAAGGTCAAACACACTTAACTCCAATTTTTTTTTTACTTCCTCCTCCAACACAAAGTTCTTTCACGATTGCTCTCAGGGAAATGCCACAACGTCGGCTTTCCCCCCAAAAACGGGTTCCTTGTAAGGTTGTTGATCTGGGAATGACATTTTATTTAAGGGTTCCATTCAGGTCAAGCTTCCTGACATGAGGATCCCAGACATTTTTTTTATTTTACCTAATTATCGTGTGATTATTCATTTGTGGTAACTTCATTTTCTGCCTTAAAAAAAAATTCTATTCTATCCTATTTTATTTTTTCCCTCGTTAAGCTCACTACATTAGGACACGTTAGATGACACGTGTCACGTGTGATCTGTGGCCTGTGGATGCTGATGTGGATCAGGGAGGCCCCTCTGTTTTTGCCCCGTTTCTTCTCTGACCTGCTGTGTAAACAGAACGGTTGTGGGAAGCGAGGCGGGTCCCAGAAGCCTGGGGTGAGGAAGGGGGGGGGGGGGGGGGGGGGGGGGGGGTGCTGCAGGCTGCCGACTCCTGCAGGACGACGCGAGTCCATCTCATCTCTTAATTACCGTCATCCCCGAGACCCAGCCGGCTAAGAAGTGCAGCAGGCTGGAGACGCCACTGAGCGCCAGCAGGTGGAGGCGGGGCCACACAGGACTCAACCGGGGCCTTTCCTGGCCATCTGTGCTCGCAGACACACACACACACACACACGCACACACTGGCGCTTTATTTTGTCATAACACGGGGTCACGCTACGTCCTGTTTCCAGTCACAGCTGATTTGTTAGAGGGTTTATTGTCATTATGGCCTCAGAAGGCCTCCGTTACAGCCGCCGGGCGGTGTGCTGCTGGTTTTCAGACCCGCACCATGCGTCCACACTCTAAATAGCGGCGCGTCACTGTAAATACACACACACACACACACACACAGCTTTATCCGGCTCTGCAGACATTTCCCTTTCAGGGAACATACGGCCCGATTAGGATCAATGGCAAATATGGGCCAGTATTAGCATAGACACTAACGCGGCTAATCGCACTAACTTTCTAAGATGTTCCTCTCTCTCTAATGTGGACACACACACCTACACACAAACACACACACAAACACACACACACAAGCTGACCTCAATCCTGCTTTACGAGGCCTGTGTAGATCCAAGCGCACAAGTTGTAATTTCCACCTTAGAAGTAAGAAACCTCTGCTAAGTTCTCACACAGGAATAAAAGCAAATACTTTTTAATAATAATAATAATAATAATAATAATAATTCACATTTATATGAACCTGACAATCAATTTGAGGTATGTAATCGCACCGGGACAAATTCACATTTCAGCCCACGTCAGAGCGTGGCGTCTGTTCAGAATCTTGAGTGGACGAGATGGATGTCTCAGAGAGTGTCTGGGAGCATTGTAATGTTTTAATAATTCTTAAAAAAAAAAAAAAAGGCCCAGTCGCCGTGGAAACCGCAACCATTCGTTGACATGCACACTGTAACACCGACAAGACCCGCGTGCAGCTCTGGATATCACCTACGGGGAAATATGAAAATGAAGGTGTCTGTGTGGTTATGGAACAGCTTCATGCAGGCGCGACACAACGTGACAGGAACTCCATGGCAGCTCACCTCACACAGACACACACACACACACAAAATAATGGGCCGTAAAACAGCAGCTCGCAGTTAATGCAGATAAGTCCCATTAACCTTTGCAGGCTCTCTATCCCCGGGTCCACACTGTCCTTCACCGGCTTCCCATCTCTCTCATGAATGTTTGATGGAGCCGCCAGCTGCTCTCAGTCTGAGGGTAGCCGCACATGTTCCACACAAACACACAACCTCCTCCTCGATTGTATGGGACCTGGGTGGGTTGACTTTGGGTTTGTGCGAGGGTTATAAAAAAATGTAAATAATAATACTTCAGTAATAGTTGAAAAATGAGTGAAAAATGAGTGAAAAATAAATAATAATAATAATAATAATAATAATAATAATAATAATAATAATAATAATAATAATTAAAGTGTGGTTAACTTTCCCTCCTACACAAAGCGTCCTGATAATGGTTTTCTGTGGAGACATTTTTGGTAGACACATGCACACGCACTCATACACACAGACGCACGCACGCGCGCGCACACACACACACACACACAGCAAGAGCTGTCACCTATCCTGACACCCCGAGGAACGAGCCATATGTCTCCTCGCCGTCGTCACAGCAACAATCTCAGGACCATCGTGCACCTCTCCCCTCTTACCATGCAAATGAGCAGCGATGGCCATCAGCACAGACACATGCGCGCACACAGACACAATTCTACAGTTTCATTACAACCAAGCCAACAGCAAAGAAAAGTGAATATAATGCTAAAATGTATAACACGAAATAGTGAACTCAATGGAATGGTAACCCACACAATGCTGCACCATGAAACTCTATATTAAAGTTAGTTATTATACTTTATATTACATTTAATGAAAAACATTTACTTTTCTATAAATCATGGAGGTAGTGAGTTCTTATTGATTAAAAATGTTAATTTTGCTATTGCGTCATTTTAAGATGTAGTCAGGGAAATCTAACATAAACACAGATTAGCTTACCTTTTCAGTGTATCTGCTTATCTTCCGGCAAGTTCCGAACTCCTCTAGAATAGCAAAGAGACACATTTTAATAAGCTAGTGGAATAAATGTGAATGTAAATGTAAATACAGATTCGTAGAAGTACATCGTATCATCTGCATAGATCAGAAAACCAGTGGTTCCTGTATAAAGTGAAGATAAGTGAGCCCAGGCTGGAGCCCTGGGGAATTTCAGTTTTTACTCTCTAATGAGTTCATGTTTTGTTATTTGTTTCCAAAGCTGCAGCTCTACATCTCTAATACATCTCACTGTGCCCCGTTTGTTCTCTCAGACTAAGCTGATTCAGATGCGAGATGTCGACATTCTTAAGAATTTCCTGGTTGGAAAACGCAAGAAATGTCCCTCCATTTCATTTAGCAAGAAGAGCACCGGCTGCCTGATCACTTTCAAAGGAGGAAACTGCTAAACTCATTTAAGAAGCAGTGGATATATAAAACCAAGGGGAAAAGTTATACAACGACAATTTCAACACATATCTGTTTTTTTTAAAGGAGAAACAAGCCCAGAGTTATATTATATATTTCCTGTTTCCTCTTCCTCCTCCGTCCAGTGTGTAGACAGAACTGGGTCACGGAGAACCTGAGGAAAGTGTCTCCCATTACTTTCCCTCAGCAGCCAGGACCTCCAGGCCTTCAAAACGCCGTCTCAGACAGATATCCATCACTGTCAGCGGAGAAGCTGCCCTCCATCGCAGCTTCAACATACATTCTAAAGTTCTGGACCACGTCATGGCTCAAATAGAGACATTTTTCGAACTCTGGGCCAGTGGTTGCAGGGTGGCTGCAGACCCTGAAGGATGAAATATTCCATCCTGTCTGGAGATACAGGTCTCACAACAACACACATATAATGCTGTTATATTTAAAATATCAACATTTAAACATATTATTATTTTTTTGTATTTTGACAAACATTCAGTGGGAGATAGAGGCCGTACTGACTTTGGCATTTACGAGCCAAGCGAGCGGCCGATGCTAAAGGTTACCTCACACGACCTTTTCCCAAGATCTTTTTCTTTATCCAAAAGGTTGCATGTTGACTTTAAAAAATGTAATAAAAACTCTTTCTTACCCTTTTGACATCGAGGCAGCATCTGAAAAAGGAAATGGCAGAAATCGTTACCATGAAATGTAATTTTAGAGATGAGACTTTTCATTGAACATTTTGTGATTTTTTTTTTTCTGTTGAGTTTTAAAAGGAATTTCTCTTTGAATGAATATAATCTGAAGATGACCGATGTCCCTACTTCCTTAGTTACTGTTGCTAAGGTCAATGAAGCATGCAAGTTTAGCACAGCTCTGATCGCGTGGAAGGATTCGGTGGATGGGACACGTCAAATTATTTTAAAAGATTATATCTACATATTTGTCCATACCTTCAAACTGTTTTCAAATTATTATTATTATTTTTATTTTATTTATTTTTTAATATATATACTGTATATACCTGGCGATTGCACAATGGGGCTCAATGGCTGCTGGGAGACGGAGAAGGAGACGAGATCCTCTGACCTGATTGATCAAATATTTACTACTATGGTCTGCGAGCCAAGGACAAAGGTAGTGAAAGCAGAAGGCAGACACACACAGACACACACACACACACACACACACACAGAGTGCACCGTGCGAAGGCAAAGATCATAGAACACCACACAGCCTCCTCCGAGAGACCCTGAAGGCACCGCACACCAAACAAAACAGGAAGCAGAAGCACAGATTCCATATTTTTCCACCACAAAGCCAACACAGCTTTGTGCGCGTGTGTACGTGCATGTGTTGGGGTGTGTGTGTTATATAACTGACAATCAAAACACTCTCCCCAATGATTTGACGGAATGAAATGATATTCATCGTTTAATGTGGCAGAAAATAAAAGCTGCGAGAGAGAGAGAGAGAGAGAGAGAGAGAGAGAGACTAATTAAAGCAGATGTATTATTTTGCGCATCAGAGTAATGCACATTACATTTGGTCACACATAAAATGATGACGGTGGTGTGCCTGTGAGGGGGGCTGGTCGTAGGGTTAATTGAAGTGGTGTGTACCTCTTGTGTGTGTACGTGTGTGTGTGACCCCACTGAGTCCGGTGCTTTTGGGAGAGCGAGGTGACTCATTTCGCCCACTGGCTCTGCTTCTCAAAATTCTTTTTTTTTTTCTCTCTCTCTTTCTCACCCTTTCATCTCTCGTCTCATAAACGACCCTTCACACGGCTGTGAATCGGTGAATACAAGAACATCCAAATTCTATACATATAATTAATATACTGTATATATTATATTTTACATTTATATTATTTATTTTTTTCCACCCAGTGTTGTATTGATCTGTATATTTCTGCCACTGGACGAATCCTCTTCCTGCAGTGTCTCTTTAATTCATCAGAGACACTCTGACCACTTACTGAATCTTGTGGGGGAAAAAATTGTTGGCACCAAAAAAGAAAAAAAATCCATTTCTGGATAACTTATTAACATTTACAGCTTCGGACCTCCACGTTCAGCAGCTGCGGGGACCCTGAGAAAGAGAAGACGACATAAATCTGCCGATGTGGGTCAGTTGACGAATTAAAGGACAATTTCAGAATTAATTTCTCCTTTCCTTGGTTTACGGCCTTCAGATCACCAGATCCCAATTTGTGCTAAATCAATTTAATTTAATACATTCTGCTGGTTTCACATCTAAAGCACACATCGACACACACACACACACACTGACACACACAAAGACACAGATTGATTGTCAAAGGAAGGGATCCTAATAGGAGGAAGACCTGGTAAGGACAAAAAAGGAAAGGTGAAGAAGGAGATGAGAAATGATGAGACGACAGCAATAGATGGTGTGTGTCTGTTTGTGTGTGTGTGTGTGTTTGTGTGCGTCAGAAGGAACTCCAGCTGTGTGTTGATCCTGCACCAGGGAAGACTATGTGAAGCCAGCTGAGACGACTGCTGGGACGCACAACACAGGCGAGAGGCTGCGTAAACAACACACACTCAAAGGTGCGTGACACATTCCCCCTCTTGAGTGTGTGTGTGTGTGTGTGTGTGTGTGTGTGTGTGTGTGTGTGTGTGTGTAAGCGGTGATTCAAGGCTGAATAGTTGCACCTCAGCAGATATGAGAGGTTAAAGTCCAGAATCCACCACATGTCACACGCGTGACCTGTGCGAAATACAAGGACCCTCCCAACACACGCACACACACACACACACACACTAAGGCACACGCATGCATGCACACACTGCTACTATAAACAGACATGAGCAGCGGTATTAGTGGGACCATCTGGTAATCTTACGTAACTGCAGAGGAGACGGTAAAATGGTTTGTTAGCCCCGTTACGCAAACACAACACAATTTACTCGTGTTTGCAAGACTGGCACAAATGTTTCCGACCTTTGCCACGTACCAAAGGACTCTTTAGCTGCAGTGTATGAAATGAATAAAACAAAAGCAAAAAAAAAGTGAAAAAAACAGAAGCCGAACCTTGACACAGGGCGAAATGCAGAATGAGTTGCAGTGATTTATGGGAGCGGTCATTATTTAAAGGTGGAAATTAAGGTTAGATGCATTTTTTTTATTTTACTTTTATGATTTATTTCAATTTCAATTTCAAATAATCAATCATTAAAAAAAAAAAAAAAACTCTTCAGAATGTTACTGAACCTTTTACTGAGAGATTACAGCCTCATTCACAGAGCTCACCCTCCTTCGGCCCTGAATAGAAACCGTGCTGACCAATCACACGCAGGGGAGGAGAGCCTCCGTCCTTCCACTCAAGTCACCGCAATAATACAGACCACTCTTGGTGGCTCAAGAGCGCCACCAAGTGTCCGGATCCAACTATGATCAACTCCAGCCTCCTCGCCGAGTGACGAATACGTGAACATTGGTCAACACTGCAGAAATCTGAGGATAGGCTAAATCTGTGAATTACTCCTCAGACCAGGCTGGTGTGGATGACGCGTCTCCATGGTAACGTGAGTCCAGATTTATTGACAGAAAATAAGCCACATTTAATAAGCTGAAACCTGATGAATGTTGCTGCATCGGACACTTCAATCATGTCCGACATGTCCCGGGAGGAAAATCACAGATTTCGTTCAAATGAGAAATGGCTGAATTCCAATCGGCTGCTTCGGTCTCCGGGGACCTGATATTGTGCATGCGGCCTTACGATTCTCTGTGTCCCTACAGTGACATGTCAACATGTGTGCCGTTCATGAACACATTTTACAAACGATCCCGACCTTCTCTCACAAATATAAGAAGCAGACAGGGGAATCGCCCACAAACGATGCTTTAATTCCACATTTAAAAATAAGGCTAGAGATGCTGCACAAGTTAAATATGCCACGCATGTGTGTGTGTGTGTGTCCCAGCCGAGTTAGGGACCTCTACATCTCAGTTTCAGTTTCTGTCCTGCTGGCCTCAGTGTCTCTACTTTAAAAACGGAAACAAAAACACCCTCCTCTCCTCACAGACATAGTGCATAGCTGAGTAAGTGACCCCCTACAAAACAAATTCATCAAATCCAACGGCGACAACCGCCATCAACACAATAAACCCACGCCATTGTCATGGTTCATACATATATAATATATAATCATATATATATATATATATATAGATAGAAGGAAATTCCTATTCAATGTACAAAGATACATTCTCAATTGCAAAGGCTCAATCATTGTAAATAAATACTGAAATGGCTAAACTGCAATAATATGTCTCTCCTCTCCTAGAGAGAAGACAGACACACACACACACACACGCACACACGCACACAAATACACACAGGATAATGAGGACAGGCCTCGGCCGAAACAGAGGACAAAGTGAATATACCAGAGCAGTGCTGGTAACACAGAGGCCAGAGATACCGTCTCATATGACACCGACATCAGGACAGTGGGGGGAGAAAAAAAAATTGAAATAATAATAATTAAAACATTTTCTGAAAATATCAGTTTGCCATCAGGAGGAGAATTTCTCCCAAAAGGTCACTGAAATTTGACCTCTTAAATGCGCAGATTGGGGTTCGAGGAGGGGTTGGCGTAACCCTTGGTTTTGGAAATCCTCTCATGGTAAAACATCCATTTTCTTGCCTCTCACACCCAGAACATATTTTTTCTCAATTTCCTCGTAAGAAAAAATATACCTAAAAATATCTGGAGCTCTGTTAGAAAAAACAAGGACACCGCTGCGTGCGAGGAGATTATTGAACGCCGTTATTAGTTCAGCAAAAAAATAAAAATTATATATATATATATATATATATATATATATATATATCCCCACCTCTGATTCTCCCAACCTTTGGTAGCAAACGTGACAAATTATTTCAGGAGAAAAAAAATAAATATATGCCGCCACACCTGAAACGCCTGTAATCCCGGTCCTCACACAAACACCCGCTACACCTAAGGCAGATTTTTTTTAACGAGGTCTACGGGGCTGCAGGATTTGAAGGGAGGACTTTAGATGATTTCCTGGTCTCCACGGAGGATACAGCAGCAGTTTTGTCCATGGTTAATTAAGACAAATAAAAAAGAATTTTTAACCAACGCGTATCCCCAGTGTTCGCCTCCCAGCTCACACTCACACCAGGGTCACAAATCCATTTAAGTGATGCATCCTAACCCTAACCCTAACCCTAACATTTTTTTGTATAATCTGAAAATAATCATATTAAAATAAGCAAATCATTTATAGAAATATGAATTAATTTTGCTTTTTAATTGGGGCTCATTTTTCTGGATTTCCCGTCCCTGAGAGGCATTAACTGGGGACACCACAAGTGGATCTGGATAAATACCCATCCAAGAAAACAGGCTTTTGATTCAATTTCTTGTTTTGCATACGATCCAAAAAGCCAAGTTCCCAAAAGGATGAAAAAAAAAATCACGACACCTGATCTGAGATTCATAAACATGATTGGATCTGGTGTTACGCAAGGGCAAAGTGGAGCAGACGGGGGATTATCCTCTGATTCAGCTCACGGTAAATAAATCGAGGGGATGTATTTCATTATCAAATAGAACTTAAATGAAGTATTGGTTGTGTCGTCCAAAAAAAACCTCACTTTACCTCAATTATTATTGGAACGGAGAACGGATTGATATTAAAATCAGTAATAAAAATTAAAAAAAGAGAGAGAAAATAATGAATCATAAAACAACAACGTGCAGTTTGTGGGGAAACGGAGAGAAAAAAAAAACTCTCAGATCAGTTTTTGCTTGTTTCACGCTTATTGTTCTGGAAGAAAAAAGGAAAAGTGCTGATTAGAGTCGAGGCCTCAGAGGTGAAGGGCAAACTAAGCCCTCGGGGAGGGGGGGGGGGGGTCAGAGGTCAGTCCTCGTTGACCATGATCTGCCACACGATGAGGTGGCTGCGCTCGGCTTTAGCCAGGAAGGGCTGCAGACTCATGGGGGCGCCGACTCCTTCCTCCGCTTCACCGTCCTCGTCACCTGAGGAGAGACACACACACACGCACAGACACACACAGACACGCCAACATGTTGTCTGGAACGACTGGACCTTTGAAGGAAATAAAAAGGAATGGGAAATGGGGGACACCCACCCATCCTGAAGTCGATGTAACCTTCTCCTCCACTCATCACCAACATGGATTTGGTTCCTTCCTGAGATGAGGCGTCTGACGCCTTGTCAGCTGTTGCGTCTCCGCCGCAGGACGCGGATGGAACAGCGTGACCTGACGGCACAGACACACAAACTGTAAATAACACACGCACACACACACACACACTGACAGACACTGCAATTAAAACGGAGATGCCGCAGCCAGGCTGAGAAACCCTTGGTGCGGGTTGGATTGTGGCGTTCGTGTACCTGGGACGGCGGTGAAGAACTTGACAGCATCGCGGTGACCATGGAAACAGAGCTGAGCGTGTGCCATGGAGCAGTACGGGACGAAGGTCCCCGCCGTCACTTTGTCGCCGCTGTCGTCGCCGTAGACGCGGACGACGCTTCCCGGTTGGTTTCCTGCCGCCTTGGTGGCCTTGTTGGCCGCTGTAGGCGACAGCCCCAAATATTGTATTTTATAATACGGTTTATCCAGATTTATTTCAATCAAAATAAAATGGCGGGCTCTTGAACTTACTGTCTGTGAGAGGGATGGAGATGATGACTCCGTTTCCAGTGCCGATCCACAGACGGTTACTGGCCACCGTGAGAGCTGTGATGCGCACAAAGGAGAATCCTAGTTTCCCCGTGCCTGAGAAATCAAATAAATATTTTCACGCATTAAAAAAAAAATACACAGGTGCAACAAAAAAAAAACACCCTAGCAGGTGTCTCCCTGAACGGACCCAGCATCTTGCTGACGTAGGGCTCGATGTCGACGTCCTGGAGGTGCTGGAAGGTGTGAGCGTGGAACAGCCTGAGGGTGGAGTCCAGCCGGATGGAGACCCAGATACCGTCTCCGTCCCAGGCCAGCTGACGAACCTGGCTGTCCTTCCGAGGGTGCGCGTCAAATGACTTCTACAGAGGAAACAAACACACAAACGTGAGTGATTACATTTTTTTAAAAACGCACATAAACACACTCTGATAATAAGTGACTGTACCTCTATCTTCATGGCTTTGGGCTGCACCACATGGATCCTGTTCCTGTAGCCACACCACACCTTGTCGTGCACCACGGTCATGCAGCGGATGGAGTGGTGAGGTCTGCCCAGGTCCAACAGGTGGTAGTTGGTCAGGTCCCACTGTCCATCTGGTGGAGATCAATGAAGCAGAGATTTTATCATTATTAGTTTTATTTAACTACTAATTAATTACTTTAATGAAGTATTAGTTTTAGTATTATGATTATGATTATTATTATTACTTTAATTAAGTATTAGTTTTAGTATTATTATTGTTATTATTATTATTGTTATTATTATTATTATTATTACTACTTTAATTAAGTATTAGTTTTATTATTATTATTATTA
>JAFBJU010000346.1:476551-493914 GCA_016785305.1 Colistium nudipinnis | reverse complement strand
GCCCTCCCACCCCCCTCCAAAAAAAAAAAAAAAAAAAAAAAAAAAAAAAAAAGAAAATACTCTTTGGTGTGAGCAGAACAATGGCTGCCACAGAGAGAAAAAAAAACAATGGACAGTGGAGGATAAAAAAAAGAGGAGGAGGTCACACACGGGCCAGCGACGGTGACCTGTGATGCCTTTTGTTTTTTAATCCATCACGTGTTCAGTATTAATTCACCAGCTTTAAAAAAAAAAAAATCAAATTAACTTCCCAGGCAAATGTAGTATAGTTCTCTCTCTCTCTCTCGACCTACTTTTAGTTTGCAGTCTCATGCTGTCTGACTATATGGCACCCACGTGTCACAGCCACCGCATGGCTGCAGATTCGGCTACAATAACAACAAGAGAGGATAAAAAAAAAAAGGAAGGCCACGTCGGTTTCACACACCTACGCACCAACACACACACACACAAGGCAAAGTAAAAAACGCAGTACCTGCCGGCTCTGGGTAAGCAGGGTAAGGAGGGCAGGGCAGGTAAGCCTCCGGTGGAGACGGAGTAGTGGACGAGCAGCAGCACAGACAGAGACACCAGCACGGCAGAGTTGATGACCACCGCTCCCCCCACAAAGCCAAAAACAAACAGCAGCATGCACCCGGGGCTCATGGCCCCCCCAGATCATGGCCCAGTGCCTCGCTGGGGTCCGACAGGGTGGAGGAGGAGGAGGAGGGGTGCGGGTGGAGGGTGGGGTGGGTGCAGATGAGATTTGGATGGGGATGGGAGGTCACTGAAGCACTGAAATAATCACGCTGCTGGATTTGGTGGGACCAACAGCCGCAGATCTGAGCACGAGATAATTCCCGAAGGAGTCCATCAGGGAGTCGTCCACACAGAGAGAGAGAGAGAGAGAGAGTAAGAGAGATTTACTCCTTCACTTTTCCCATCCGCTGCCCAGATGCGACACCACTACGCAGTCTAGAACTCTCCAACAAGCTCTCTCTCTCTCGCTGCCATAGCACCCACCACCCCTCCCTCCCTCCCTCCCTCGTTCGATGTCTCTCTCTCTCTCTCTCTCTATCTCCCTCGCTCTTTTGGATGCTGAGGCAGCTCGTTCCATATGCCTCTTCTCAGGCTGCAGCCCATTGGCTGCAAAATGGGCAGATTGATGAGTCAAAGTCGGTGTGTGTGTGTGTTAGTGTGTATGAGAGGGAGGGAGGGGGAGAGAGAGAGAGAGAGAGAGAGAGAGAGAGAGAGTGAGGGAGGGGGATTGGAAATGTGTTTGCATTAAGGGGAGGGATATCGAGGGGCTACAGGGATTACTGGGGGATGCCAGAACTTTTTAATGTTTTAAAGTTTTATTATTAAAGTTTAGAATAAATTATATTGCTATTTAATTTCTATTTAACAATTTCATGTTGTTGTCATTTTTGCAACAGTGTTGTCAAACACCTATTTACTCCAACTTACAATATAGTTTAGACTAAACCATTTATTATTTGTTCATATGCCAATTAAGGATGATATCTGGCGGTTCTGTTGAGCTCCTGGCTCTCTGCAGAATGATGCTCTGTCATAATCTGCTCCGCAAATGAGCAACCAACCACAAATCTCATCGTCCCGTCCGAGCAGATTACCCCGACAACAGCCAAACTACACAACATCACGGCACAGCATCCTTCATCTGGCCCGGAGCTTTTCCATTTTTAGATCCTCCTCCAAGTTTGAATTACAAACCATCATTATATATGAAAAAAAGTCGAAATATTCCCAACACTTACCTTTACCTTGATTTATCCAAGATGCTCATTCTGAACACAGCACTCACTTAAATATCATAAGAGCCTCTGCTATGATTGTGCCCATTTTTTTTAATTTTTTTATCGTTTAAAGAACTGACTGAGGTTATGTTTGGGTAAAGAGAAAAAACATTAAAAAGCCCCAGTGTGGCTGTCTCACCGTGTCCTGGCTGACGTGACTGTATCTTGCGGCTCTGCTGGTGTCACCACATGTTGGTGTTTGGACCGCTCCAGGTGCTCCATGTAGCTGTGGATCATCTGGAATACACATTTTGATATACTATTATCTGGACTATACTACAGACCACAGCAGTTTCATTATATTATTATGAAATAACACCGTGTTGTGGGTCTTATGCAGTGTACAGAGTTCACTTTATTTTTATTTTTTTTCGTTCCCACTCGAGCTCACCTCAGTGTGTCTCTGATGGAGCGTGTTATACTCCTTTTTGATCTCTGCTTCTCTCTCATCCAATCTGCCAACTGGAAAATAATTAAAGTTCATATCATTCAACAAGAAATGTCATTGTACCCTGACAATGATGAAAACTTTTTTCTAAAAAATCTTTTTATGTGCTCTGATAAGTTATTTAACACAATTTTGATGTCATTTTATGCATATGAGTTGCTGTAATGACGTATCAGAGCCACAAGAGGGCGACATAGAGCTGCTCCACAAAATCAATGAAATCAGTTATAGATTTACATTTATTTCATTTACAATAAAAGGACTGGAACTTATAATCTCCAATTGTGTTGAGCTGAAATATATTTCACTCCTTTATAATAATAACACTTCCAAAGAAATGTGGGTTAAAAAAAAATGGACTGAGACATGTTTAAAATTACATTTGAGTTACAAAAAGGATATTTTTTTATATTTACATGAAAAACGAGTAGAAATAAAATATATAGGGACAATTTCAGTAAAACACAATGTATTGATTCTATACTTTAAGTTGGTTGGTCCACAGTCAGGAGTGTTACCAGTCATGAAAAGTGTCCTCTCACGACTACTTTACTGCTTTAATGGCAGTTGACGCAACCAAATCACATGACAATAATAACAGCCATTTTAAAAGCTTTAAGGTTAAGGTTAAATGAGGTTCATGCACAGTTCAAACACACGGATCATCACGTCTGAGAGCAGCTGCACGGAATAATGTAAATTGTGTTTTTGGGTGGTGTCACAGGTGTGATAGAGGAACTGATGGTTAAATATTGGTGCAAAACAACACAGGTCAGATTTAGATGCAAGGACAGTAAAAAGGAAGTGATGCTGAAGGAAAAGTCCCCGTTTAAAAGCCTGAAAAGAACGTTTAAACTTTAAGCTGAGGCAAACAAGTGATTGTTGGACTTTTTACCACTATTTTAAAATAAAAAAAATCTGAAACAATGAATTCATTATCAAAATTCATTCAAAAAAAGTGTGTTGATCAGTTTATTGATTCATCGACGTAGCTGTTAATAGGGCTCAACTTTCTGTGCGTTACACAGACATGATCAAATGAAACCCAAGACCAGAAAAAAAAGGAGATGTGTTACATTAAGGGAAATGAAAAAAGAAAACTTCGCAAATTTTCCCCACTGGTATGAGCGAGGCGTATGTTACGGCCCTGCGGTGGAACAAAAAAAGCAGTCACACAGTCATGCACACATCATGAGGAGGGTTTTTTTTTTTTTTTTTTTTTTTGGAAAGACAGCCACGCTGCTACTCCCGGAGGATTATACTACATTTAACTTTTAAAACAGCTTTACTACATTTGACATGTAATTGCCACTTCGATATTTACATGTGTTTTGAGGCATTTTGATCATTTTGTGACTAAAACCTTTTGTTTTTTAACTCGATATAACACAGAGCTTAATCCTTTGCGTCGTAATATTCTCCTTGATGCCCTCTGACCTTTTATTTTCCATGCTTAGGACACATTTGGTACATTATATTTCAGCTCATTTAACCAAAAATCAAAATGTCCATCTGCCCTGTGGCACTTCGGGCTCACAAACAAGTCACAAGACCTGCAAACTGTTGATGCTGCTCACAGGGTATCTGGCCTGAATGTGCGACTGTGTGTGTGTGTGTGTGTGTGTGTGTGTGTGTGTGTGTGTTGGGGCTATTTTCTATTATTAGGGTCAGTACAGTGAAACTTGTGACACATGTACAGTGCGATGTGCGACTCACTCTGCTCGGCATAGTTTTTTGTTTTCAGCTCCAGCTGACGCGTGTGCGACTCCAGGGACACCAGGCGCCGTTGCAGGTCTTTCTTCTCGCCATCCTGGGAGTCTTCCAAGACGATGTACCTCTGCGGACAAAAAAAAAAAAAAAAGACGGGGATCAATGACATCCTCAGAAACACGAGATTCTGAGAGAAAAGAGAAACAAACAAAAAAAAAAGAGCTAAGAGCTGGATGGTTGTGTGTGTGTGTGTGTGTGCGACGATACCGGTGGAAAAAACAGCGCTACAGCATCTGCCGCCTGTCTATTGTGGAAGTTGTCCAACGTCTCTGTACAACAGGTGCACGGTGACAGCTTTCTGAACCATAAATAAAATTTGAAAAAAAACTCCACAGCCTTTTTCTGTGTATTCTCATTTAGCGTCAGTGGATATCAGTGTCAGGGTTTTCTTCACCGTAACCTCACTCCGGATTCACATGGAGTCATTACGATAAGAATAATGTTATTTAACGAAGCAAAGGAAAGTGTGTGTGTGTGTGTGTGTGTGTGTGTGGAGCCACTAAACCACCATGCAGCCCAGATCTAATGCGTGTAATGCTGGGTGGACCACCGCTCCCTGATATCCGTTTGCCCTTTGTGTGAATAGATGAGTTTGTATGAAACTTTAATGAGCTCAGGCTGCACGGAAAGTGAGTCACACTTATGACATAAGATAAAAGATGAAAAAAATAAAAAGATAAATAAAAATAGCTAGAATAAAGTTATAGGGTGAAGGAATTACTGAGGCAGACTCACAACAAAGGAGAAAATAAGGAGTATATAAGGGAAATGTTATGTATGCCAATTAAAGATATTTAGAATAATAGAATGGGACAAATGAGACTAAAAGTCAGGCGATCTCCAGAGAAAGTTCAACCTTAAGATCCGTGGTACCAACTTCACGCAGGACAAATCGACATTTAAGCCAGTTTAATTCATTTTACATATTCAATTGCTTTTTAATGGTTTTATGGTAATTATCTGTATGAAGAAATGACAAAACATAAATAGCTACACATAATACGATTTATTTGCAGATTATTTGTTGATGGAGTTGTTTTTTTTTATATATATATATATAAAGGAGGCCATCTTTTGATACCTCGGCTGATCAGCTGATTCTTGGTACAGGTTTTCATGCCTGTAAACATTGGGTCTTGTGATGAGAGGTCATGTGGTTGGGGCCCTGGGCTGGGTGAAGATGTCACCTGAGCGCCCCTCTCACAAGCGGCCTTGCAGATTATTTGTTGATGGAGTTGTTTTTTTTTATATATATATATATAAAGGAGGCCATCTTTTGATACCTCGGCTGATCAGCTGATTCTTGGTACAGGTTTTCATGCCTGTAAACATTGGGTCTTGTGATGAGAGGTCATGTGGTCGGGGCCCTGGGCTGGGTGAAGATGTCACCTGAGCGCCCCTCTCACAAGCGGCCTCTTCTTTTTAAGCAAGTCACATATATATATATATATTTTTTTTTTTTTTTTTTTCTGGCACAATCCGCTTATTAACGGGTGGAGATCTTTTCTCCACTCCCTTTGGGCTCAAACTATTTCCGTGTGACCCATTTGGCCATGAATCAATCTTTAAATGTTCTCCTTATCAAGTGGGCCTGGAACAAAAGAAAAAAAAAACGGAGGATATAGGGAGCATTATAAGAACTCAGGTATTGCTAGTAAAGCCACGTTTCCCGCGCTCGTCAACTAAGAGCATTAACACAAGAGCGAGTCGCCAGACCAATGGGCTCATGCTGGCACCTTAATCTGGAAATAACGAGAGAAAATAATCCAAGTCGCCAGCCTTTGTGTAAAATGCTGACACACAACTATCCTCACGTATGGGTCACACAGGTGTCAACATCTCCTCCTGCAACTAAGAACATCCTCCCTGCAGCTCATCATATGACCCGGGAAGGAGGCTGACAATGCTGCGGAGGATGAATGTTCCAGCGTTTCATCGTGCATAAGGCTCCCTTTGTTCCCCAGAGCCAACACACACACACACACATTCTCCTGCACACAAACACATGTGGCTGCAGCACAAGTGTGTGTGCACACACGGAAAAAAACACACGCACAAGCAGACAGAGCTCCACTGTACTGGCACTCAATTGACTGAGAGTCAAATCAACTCTTTTTTTTTTTTTTTTTTGGCTTTGGGCCCTCAGATAATTCACTGAAGTGAAGAAGGAGTGCAGGGAGTCTACATGATCAGTGATATTAATGATAATTAACCTTCATTAACAGCCACTTTGCTGCAATCTACTGGTTTACATCAATAAATAAAAATACAATCCAAAAAACAACACAGTTGGGGAGTGAGTCCGTCTTGATTTTCACCCACTTGGGATCATGAATGTCAATAAAAAAAATCAATTTAAAACATTTTATTGAATCAATCAGACCAGATCATGAGATGGTTCAGTTCTGGTCAGGTGGACTGACACTGCCATCCATAAAGTTATGCTGCTGAACTTTTTTTTTTTTTTTTTTTTAATATATCATATTAGTTATTTATGTCATTTTTCTAATCCTAATCCCACTGAGGTCTTTTCCAGGTCAGCACACTACCCTTAACTGGACAAAAGGCAGTTTTTTTTTTCCCCCCCTGCCAAGAATTTCCTGCCTTGCCTCTTCCTCTCACTTCTTTACTTTTTTTTCCCCACTAAGAGGACGCTTCCCTCTGGGCTGGGAGCATTTGGCTCATAGACCGTGTTTGTTTGGTGAGATTAATCTGCTTCCACAGTGACTTGTCGCCCCAAATGAGAAGCTTCATTACAGAATCTGTGCCAGGCTACTCATTGGTTTTAGGTAGTGGGAGGAAACTTGGGATTTCAAACAGGCCTGAGCTTGTAGAGAATTTCGGTCACTGTTGCAAAATGTGAAACGCAAATGCGTCACGGCAGTTTTCCCAATGGGCGAGGGATGTGCGGATTAGCGTATGTCTCAATATTGTCATTTTCCGGAAAATAGAAATCAGAGAACTATCTTTTATTTTAAAACAATGTTTAGAACTTTGTAACTGTGTTTTTACTATGACAAACAGTGAATGTCATTTCACTGACACTCCTCAGCGCCTTTGACAGCCTTGCAAAACCTGTTCCAGCAGATACCTCTCTGAGGAAAATTGAACTCTGGGCTCCTGCACGAACATTTTGTGCCAAAGTCGATCCAGTCCACTTTATTTCAGATGTGTGTATTTGCATTTTTGTCCCCGCGCGTCTGAGGATTTAGCCTCGTTGGAAATCGGGATCGTTTGCCTCAGCCTCCAGCCTAATGATCAGATCTGATCATTACGCACTAATCAAACAAAATCCTGATTGAAAGCAATCCGCTGATTTTTTAACACATTAATGTTCATATACTTCTCTCTGATGCCTTCATTACTTACTACAGTCATAAATGGCACATCCTGAATTGTGATTGTTCATTCAGAGAGGCCAAAGTCCTGCGCAGGGAGGACGTGGAGTCAGAGGATATGACCCATGACATCATCTTTCTATCAGAACACCCCAGATTCCCACCGACACGAAGGCCCGGCCTGACTGAGGAATTTAACAGACAGCGGCCACAGGGAACACGAGTAACAAACTCATAACTCATAACTGGTGGAAAATCCCATGTGCACAGACCTATGCGAAAGCTTTAGCGACATGCTACAACATGAATAAATATGTTATTAACACGCCGCTTTGCGACTTGTTGTACACGTCATTCAACATTCACCCCCTTCAAGTCCAGTGTCAAGAACTAAGGCTATAAGTGGGGAGTGGCAAAAAATCAAATCTGCACACGCAGAGATGTTAAGATGAATGAATAAAATAATCATGCCATAAGGTTGTGTTCCATAATATTTTAATCCTGTTTCCAGTCTTAAGATTAATTGTGATGGGATTAGAGGCATAAGAGGGCTGGAAAAACAGATTAAGTGTAGCTCCCCTGCAGTACTTAAATATGTTTGTGTGTGGGGCTGCCTTTTTTTTTTTTTTTTTTAAACAAAAATTAATTCATTCATACGTTATTTTTGCATTACAGGATCCTGGTTAAGATGTTTTATATTTTTTCTGTCCAGAAACGATTTTGCTTGATGTCACAGTAACTGTAGTAAAGTAAGTAATCTCACAAAATGCATAAGAATATTTATCATGCCAACACCCACATTCCTGAGAAAATCACCTACTCAAATTAGAAGAAGAAGAAAAGAAAGTATGCTCTACTAGATTAAACGTGTCAACAACTTTTCTTTTTAACTTCCTGTTTTCAGGTGTTTTACATACAGTAAAAAGGGATGTTGTGGTATTTAAATCTTTGTATTTGAGGAAACTTCTTACATAGCAACAAAGTGATGGTGTGTACAGGAGCTCAGCTGAGAGTTCTTCCTGTGTACTGCTGCGCCCATGGATATAGAAAATGCCGTGTGTCTGTGTATTTTGGAGATTTACTGCAGGAGAATATTTGACGTGGCAAGAAGCAGCACCCGACGTTCCAGGATTGTGAGACGAGGAATCAAGCCAGAAAGTCAAAACTCAACTGGCATGCAAATACACTCCAAAATAGACAATTGTGTGAGGGTGAAATGATGGAGAGGGTGTCGGAGAATAAATCAATGCGTTAAATCAAGTGACAGGGCTCATACCTGATTAGTCATGAGGCTGAATGTGACTATGAGGACTCGGATTTGTGTTGGGAGTGGCAGAAAGACTCACAATAACAAAAAAAATGCCTGAGAACTAAATAATATTCATTCCTGAGAAGAAAAAGAAAAGTTCCACTGAAATTAAATCAAATTAGTCCTCACAGCATCTGAGGGGCCCACAGGACCGTCTCCATGGCAACACTGCCTCCCAGCCTCAGTACAAATTGTTCTACAGCACTCCATAAACAATTTATATCCTAAACTCATCAGATGTGTCTATTTTTTGGAAACACATGAACTTTTATTTTAGTTTGCACACACGTTTTACCTTCCCTTTGAGCCATGTCAGGTATTATAAAAAAAAAACTTTATAAACTTTATCAAATGAGGGTTTTGTTTTAAAAGTATGCCGAATTAAAGAAGGCGGTTTTATGTGGCGTTAAAACGACTTTTATCGTGATTAATAAGAGGTTGTGTGTAGTTAAAACGCAACGTGAGAGTGAAATGCCAGAATTTGGAACGGAGCTTCGGGGGGTTCGAATCCCCGTCGCCAGCCCGGGCTGCGGCTCTGATTCTCGGGCTCTCGCGTCAGAGACAAGCCACCTACCTCCTCCGTGTGTTTCCTCAGCGCCTTCTCCCTCTCGTACTGGGTGACCAGCTGCTCGTTGTCCTCCTTCAGCAGCTCCAGCTCCACTTCGTGCTCCTGGTTGACGGCGAACACCGACTCCAGGTTCTCCAGCACGGCCACCACCAGCGGCATCAGCTGCTTCACCACGTCCTCGTCGTACCTCTCGATGAGCCGCTCGAACTCGCGGTAGATGGAGCTGGCCAGGCCGGTCACCCGCTCGGACATGACGGCCGAGTCGCCGGAGTCGTCCTGATACAGGACGACGTCGTCCAGCTCCATTTTATTTATTTTGTATTCCACTTCTCTTCGCCCCGGCTAACGTTGACCAGCTAGCCGCGAGCTGCAGCTCTCCGCCCCGCTACTTCGAACCCCGCCGAACGGTGCTTCTAAACCATGTCTCCGGTGCTTTTTGGTCACTCAGAGAAGACACTACACTTCACTTAAAACATCAATAAAGTCAATATTGCCGTTAGGTGAGCACTTTGAGAGCCAGGTTAGCCTGGAAGCTAACAACAGAAAAAGTCTTGATTAGTTTCCCAGTCCAACAGATGATCTCCTGCTGGTGCGTTCAAGTGCCGCTGGACACTTCAAACATGTCAACACCGCGGAGTGGATTTCGATTTTGTTTTGTTTTTGTCTGTTTTTTATCCCGAGAGTCACCTGATTCTTAATTATTTATATAAAAAACAGAGAATATAGAAAAGTAAAGTGCCTCAGTGCAATGATGCAGCAACGAGTAGAAAATAACTGCAAATAAACGCCCAGCAAAAGAGACATTTATCTGGTTCTCATGGTTTCTAGTGTGTGACGTTAACGGGGCGGAGAAAGCCCGCGTTAACTGATTAATAGAAATGATTTTTTTTATGTAGCTTTATGTAGCTTTGATTAACATTTTGTATCACTACATGTACACAATGTACACAAATGCACGTACAGATACTTGTGTCGTACTACTGTTAGTTGATTTGTTACATAAGCTCAGAAGCGAAAGAAGAAATACTTGACGTTGTGCAGAAAACAATGTTTACTACTACACGCATGCGCACACGCACTTACCGTGTCCTTGGTTCAGTTTACGAGGATCACCTGAACATGTCATGTGTCAGTGACTGAACGTCGCGATGACGTCAAATGTCAGAGCAAAAATATTCACGAGATGAATCCTATTAAATTCAGTTTTTTTTTTTTTTATATACAACTACTGTGAGGTCACAACTTTGTATTCAATATTTTAAAAGAGAAAAATCACAAGATCACAGGAAGAGTTCTTGAGAAGAAGCTTTTTATTTGCCTCCAGGAGTCATGATGAAATAGTTCTGCGGAATATGTTTCAAAATTTGAATGTGAGCTAAACTTGAGATGAAATATTCATGGGACCTTAAACACGTACATCTTTTACATTTGATCGTGTTCATGCACTATTCAAACTGCATTTTGAACAAATGCAAGACAAATACTACCGTAAACACACACTTTGTCTTATTTTTTGCCTGTAAAAACAATTATTCTGAAGTGTTTCTCTGTAATGCATAGGCACTGTTCACCCTGATGTCTCAAGACATTAAACACGAGACAGGACTAGCCACGGTCACTGTACAACAAAGACACAATTACATCTATACGCTCACATCTAGTCACGAGGACTGAGACCTTTCAGTGCTCGTACAAAAACACAAAACGGACGTTACACCATAACAGCAGCACAATCAAATATTGTTCACAACGCACATTCGAAGATCATGAATTCAACTCAAGAGACCTGAAATAAAAGCAAAGTTATTTGAATTAAATAGTGCAAAACAAGTCAAAAGTGCAATTTAGCAAGTCCTGCTGTGCTCCAGCAGGTTTCTCAGAAAAATTTAATAAAAATTGAAATTACCATTACAATCAAGCCCAAATGTACTGTATATGTTTAAGAAGCCCAGTAATAAGGCTTGGGGAGAGAGGCTTGGATTTACAGGCCGAGTCAAGTTCTTGGAAAACAATCCTGGATCAGCTGGAGAGAAAGTGAAATGGCTCACATATACACAAGCATTCAGTCTGTGCGTGCGTGTCTGTGTGTGTGTGGTACATTTTTTTCAGATAGTACTGTGCTGGCCGTGGTTGAGGGACGAGGGGCAGAGCGAGAAGGGCCGGTCACGCGTCAGACTGTCGAGTGCTCGGAGCACAGCGTCAGGCATGTGATCTACCAGCATCCTGGGACTGATCAGAATACTCCTGAAGGACATTTCATTGGACCATTCTGCACGGTACCTGGCCTGGGAAAAACAGGACCTGAGAAGATAAAAATAAATGAAAAAATAAAGAAAACATTCTATATATACACACACACACACATAGACATCTGGATTTAATCATCTTAAATCTATAAATCATAGCCGCACCTCCGGGACGGCCCGTCTTCTATGAGGTGCAGGATGCGTCCAGGTAGGAACAGGGGTAAGTGGGCGGGCTTGTGGGCGGGCGAGTCGTCCGAGGCCAAACTCTGATAGGACGCCGAGTGGCGAATCATCAGCGACTCCTCGCCCAGCAGCGGCTGGCTCAGCTCCTCCTCCCTCCTGTTGTCCATCTCCGTGGGGAAGTCGTCAGGTTCTCCTCCAAATAGCTCGTACCAGCAGCCTTGTAGCAGGATGCGATACTGAAAACACAAAGAAGGAAAAATATATATATATATATATAATAATTAAATGTCTGTGGTTGAATATGTTGAGAAATCAGCATAAGCGAAAAAGAAAATGACTATGACAACTAATGGTTATTACTTTGGGCTTATTGCAGTTGGAAACTATTTTGAGAATCCTTTTCTTCAGATCCTCCATGTTGGGAATGCTCAGTCTGTAAAGAAATAAACATTTCAAAAAACGCTGCAGAGGGAGAGAGACAGAAAGAGAGAGAGAGAGAAATGGTGCATGTGAGTTACATTCATTTTCTCCTTCTTTAATCCCGTAATAACAGGGCGGAGCCAAATATAGAGTCTGCATCACAGAGTAGCCTGAAATAGTCTGACCACCACAGCACACTCACGTTGGCCTTTGGATCCACAGGAACTGCAACTCCATTTATTTCTTACGTGTTATAATAACGAACTTGTATATGAAGTGAAGAAAAGCCTCAGTTACCTGGGGACCAGATCCTTTCCCAACACGACAGACACCACAAAGTCCTTGGAGTAATCAGCTAAGGCTTTACTGCACAGTGAGAAGGAGCGTTCAACCATTAACAAACACACAGAGTACGTGGGTGTGTCTACAACGCAACACTGAATATGCTATAATAAAATTCCAATGTTACTATACTCCTAAGTTCTTAATTGGTAGAAATATACAAGTTCAAAGCAGTGGAATAAACTGTTCAGATTTTGAAGGGACACGTTCATTTTAGACCTAGATCTTCTGCATAAGACTAAAAACTAAAATTCCAGTAACTGTTTATAAAAAAATATATTCAGGGCATGGTCCAAAGCCAGTAGTGAATCTCGTTCTCTTACCTCAGGAGCCCTCCTGGTGGGGAGAAGGAGTAGCACTGCAGGGTGGGGAAGGAATTCCGCAGGAGGATGGCCAGCACTGAAGCAGTGCCGGCGCCCAGACTGTGACCAGTGACGACCAGCTTATACTCCTAAAAACACGGGAGGGTGCAAACACACAGAGAACACAGTCACAGTTGGAGGATCGTTCGCCATACATTGTCTCAGCAAACGTGATGCGACACCCAACAGGAAATATCACAGTTCAATAATAAGAATGTCAGGAAAGGAAATAGTGTTGAGATGTAATATTTTATATAATGTATATATATATATATTTTTTTTTAATATTATCTGGACTGAATAATAAAATCCAGTGGACCTCAAATGGAAATACTGAAATTACAAATGAAATGATTAATTATTTATTCCCTTTGTTGATTATTGACTTTGTGTGAGCCTTAGTTCAGACTAATGCATATAATAATAATAATAATAATAATAATAATAATAATAATAATAATAATAATAATAATAATAATAATAATAATAATAATAATAATAATAATAATAATAATAATAATAATTGTAGATGCAGATCTGCCTCACTGTCTTCCAACCTGTCCCACAGACAACATCTTATTCCGTCCAAATAGGATTTGCCAGCCGGGATCCAACTAAAATAAAACACAACACTGCAGCAGCTTCTGAACTTCTTTTACACATTCTTACCGGAGCAACGGCAAACGCCTGGTTCAAGATGCCGTCATTCACCAGCTTCTTGTAGATGTAACTGGCCGCCTGGCACATGCCCTGCATTAGTCAGAGGAACAGCAGCATTAGTCTCTACTGAAACAAACACACACACACATTGTATACATTAAGACATAGAGGTGTCGTGTTTAAATTGACATTTACCTTGTGAGCGTAGCAGGCTCCAGACACTCCTTCAATGGGCAGGTTCTCGCATTCAGCCGACAAGTCTGTCAGGACATCCTGCAGGACACACACAGGGAGACATTACAATAAATAAACACACACACACACACACACACACAGCTGCAGCTATTTATAAAAACCTCAGGGAGAGGTTGCATCACATCAGATGTGGACCAAATGCCATCTATACTTATCAGTCTATTTAGACACTGTTGTGTCATTAGCTCTTCAGTCAGCTCTACAAACAGGGAAATGATACTGAACACATGGGCATCAGTTCTTCAACAACAAAGATCTGTTTACGTGTGTACACATGGCAGAAGCCAGTTTAAGGTTGTAGCGAACACAACGTTTTATGAGGAAAACTTACCCTGAGAGACAGTGTTCCTCTGACAGCCACCAGAACGGCCTCTCGCTTATGATCCAGAGCCACGAAGAAGGGGATCTCATAGATCTGCAAAAAAAAATCATTATCATTATCAATCTAAAAACGTAAAAATGAGAAATGTTCCTGATAGGTGGCCATGGGCTTGTGGAATTCCAACCTGGTTGTGGAAGCTGACGTGGATAAAGTCTCTGTACTGCAGGCCAGTGGTTTGCAGGATGGACGAGAAGTGGCAACCGAGGTGGTCTCCTCCAACAATCTCATACTCAGCAGCACGACTCTTACAGCTGACACACACAAACACACACGCATGAAGTGTCAAATAATTATTTGTTTCAAAAAGCGAATCCGATGAACACAAAGTGCAACTTACCAGTCTCCACTAAGGTTGCAGGGCCCAGTGAGTGGGTTGGAGTAAATGTACAGAGGCCAACCATAGGCTGCCCCAGCAAACTGCATACAGTGAGCCGCCTTCTCCAACTCCGTCTCCAGATCCTCTCCCTTCAAAGAAAGAAAGATTACACAAAAAGAGAGGAACATTTGAAAGGCTGATGGGTTGATTTGAGCTAAATGACTGGAATGGTCTTCAGCACTTACAATGGGAGAGGACGGACTGTGGGCCACTACCAGGTCCGGGTCTCGGCTCATCTCCATCTTATCCTGCTCCTGGTGCAGCAGAGCCAAACCAGCGGCGATGTCACTGGGGACCAGATCTGTGTCCTGCACGCACACCCGCGCACACACACACAAAATTGCCACAAAAGCTTCTCATTATGATGTTCGTGCTAGTATTTTTTTTTCTTTGTTTTGATGTATACATAGATCAAATATGACTCAGCTTACAAACTAACTAACTTCCAGTGGTAACAAAGCGCAAAGAGAAAAAAAATAACGGGGGGAGGGGGTAAACACTCACGGAGAAGAATCCGCTGACGAGCTGAGCGATGCTGGAGAACGCCGCGCGGTGGCTTTCGTCCTGCGGCAGACAGCAGCACAGAAGCCGCAGCCTGCTCTCCCACACCTTAGTGGCCAGGGAGCGGGCCGTGGAGAAGAACTGGGTTCCCTCGGTGCTCTGCAGGTCACGCACTCCGAGAGGCTCCGTGGCGGAGGCTGGAGCACGAGGGTTGCCCAGAGGGTCGAACACAAATATGACGCCCACCGCTGTAAAAAGCAGGATGATCCAACTGTTGGATCAAAAGACGCTGGGTCAATAAAAAAAATAATAAATAAATAAAAACGTTTGACGAAAATCTAAAATGCTCTGATTATTCTACCTGGCGACCACTGCTGTGATGACAGCCCCCACAGTGGCAAGATCACATCCCTGACTATCATCAGACACCCAGACTGCTCCCATACAGGCCCACACCAGCTCGGGGATGTACAGGAGAGCACGCAGGTACACCAGTGCAGGGATGGAGCGCCGCGGGCCAGGGTTGGTAATGGTACCTGGGGAAAAAGTCACTGAATTTTATCTTTGCTTTGTACACAACAATAAATATACAGAAGTACATAATAGAGGAGATGCAACTCACATATTTTCTTTTTTTTTACTTTAAACTGTTGCACCATCTGACCCTTAAAACATTTTGTACTTACAGTCCCTCCAATATGGCACTTGCATACATGCTATTGTGGGCGCTTTTAAATGGATGGATTGTTTAAATCAGTGGCTTTTGTTTTGCATCACCTCCAATTGATTTCTTGGGTTGTGTAAAGGAGAAACTGTTCTTGCACATGTCCTATGTTGCACAACAGAGTAATCTGTATTTTGACACTATTGCTGCTAATGTTGAGTGGAAACTCTTTTTGGGGGCACTGAAGCGGTTTACCTTGGGCACTGACGTAGACAATAGCGCATAATGACAGGATGATGAGCCCCAGCACCACCAGCAGTCCCACCAGGTAAGCGTGAAGAACTCCTTTGCCATTACAGTCAAAACGACCCCGGTGGTGAATGTACAGGATCAATGTTCCACTCCACCTGAGGAGAGAAGACGAGAGCATGTAGGACGATGATTCTCAGTAAAGTCTTGTCCACTTAGTTCAAGGCTGTGGGGGCGGGGGGGGTCTCATCACTAAATCAAACGTACCAGAGGACACGGAGGAAGAGTTCAAAGGCGCCGGGGAAGACGAGGGCATCACTGGCGATCCCCCACCGCCGACCGAACACCACCATCCCAGGCATGTTTGACCCTACTGCTAGCCGACCACTCCACCACTATGAAGCGGGCAGGATAGTGTTGAGCAACGGGCAGCTTGCGTCATGCATGACTTCACAGCCGGAACAGCATTTACACTGGGGGGAAATGAGCCGAGCCCATCTGTGTCACATTCTACTTTCCAATATTGCTCAATTAGCCCCGTAAGCTAGCCGCAGGCTACCTGTGTGCTAACGCGTAGCTGGCTGGACAAGCGTTATATATAACGCTGAAATTGTCGCGCAACAACCGCCAGCAGAAGTTAAACCAGCGGTAATATTGTAAAAAAATAGTATCACAATACGTTGTTCTTTAGCTAACCCCGCACATTCGGTTCACACGTTTGTGTAGCATAAAATGAAGCTACACACCGGAAACGGGTTTGTTTTGTTTTTCTCGTAAATCAAAGTGTCTCCACTAATGGGACCCTACTGAAACAGTGAACGTACTTTTTGTTCCGCTTTACCTCCCGAAAGTAAATATATTATGTTCCCCATAAAAACAACGTTTCTTCACTGCTTTGAGACATTCCTAATTGTTGGACTCCATTCTAGCTTTAAATATAGAAGAAAAAAAATAAAGAAAAAAAACAACAATAAAAGCCAGGTTCCACCGAGATTTGAACTCGGATCGCTGGATTCAGAGTCCAGAGTGCTAACCATTACACCATGGAACCGACACGATCCCCAAGCTGTAAAATAAATCAATATATAGATGCAATATTCGAAACAGCACGTTGCAATAAATGCATTCAAACCGCAACGATAAAACCCAGACCGATACATTCACTGACATAAAGACTAATGTGACTACCTTCATCAAGTCCTCATCCATCACAGCAGCAGACAGTATCATATAAAAATACATATTTTACTCGTACATCCTGATTTCACGGAGAAAGAATCCTTTTCGTGTCCGCTACGGATTTCTAAACACAACTTCCAATGAAAATCTTGGCGTGATTTTGTAAACGTAAATGAAAAAGTAAATGTAAACGCACTTGCTAAGGCTGAATCCCAGAGGTTTTACTGCACGTCCGCGTTTTTTTAGACGGATCCCGAGGAAGTCCTCAGAAATCCCTTTACAAAGGCCGTGGGGAGGGGGGGGGGGGGGGGGCGG
>JAFBJU010000346.1:445063-476168 GCA_016785305.1 Colistium nudipinnis | reverse complement strand
TGGGGGGGGGGGGGGGGGGGGGGGGGACGTGCCAATGATCACAGTCAAGTCAGATAAAAGCCATGTCACCACTCCACTGTAATAAATGTATTCTTGAATGTATAGAAACCATACACAGTATGCATTGCCTTCCTACAACTCCTCTTTATTTCCAACTCTAAGAGTGTTTTAGTCCTGGAAGTGCTTTTAAGGCAGGTAGGCTGAAAATATCAACATGAATCAACATGTGAAAGTATTTCTACACTGCCATCAGGGTCTGTTTTTTGTCCCTCTCCTTCAAGGCAGCTTTGGACCTTCTCAGGCCCTCCAGCCAAGGGCAAAGGCGATGATAATGGCTATAAGCGTATATGCAATAAACACACTGACAGTGAGGCTCATGATCTTTAGGTAGGGACACATCTGGCGGCCGCCCATGAGCAGCTGGATGTTGTTTTGTAAACTCTGAACAAAGGCCTCCGTCTCATACGGGCTCTTTGTCTGAATCTGGTAGTTCAGCCCTCCAGCCAAGGGCAAAGGCGATGATAATGGCTATAAGCGTATATGCAATAAACACACTGACAGTGAGGCTCATGATCTTTAGGTAGGGACACATCTGGCGGCCGCCCATGAGCAGCTGGATGTTGTTTTGTAAACTCTGAACAAAAGCCTCCGTCTCATACGGGCTCTTTGTCTGAATCTGGTAGTTCAGCGACACGCCGAACCTCCTTCTGAGGTCGTTCATGACCAGGTTCACCATCTGCCGCACCCTGTCGAACCTGGGACTGTCCAGCTCCGTGAGCGTGAGTCCCTGCAGCGTCTGATCCACCACGTCTTTTGTGTAGGTGATCCAGTTGCCCTGGGAGGCCTGACACTCGTCCAGCACGTTGAGGACCACCATGGTGACAAACACCCGCATGTTTCTTTCCGTCTCCTCTGAAAAGGACGAAATAGACTGGCTTTCTTCCGTTTCGTTCTGTGCGGCATTTTCCCGGGTGTTGCCCAACTCCTTCTCTTCCTCCATCTTTGCAGACACGGTGAGCAAACGAATGCTCTGGTCAGGGGAAACAGAAATAAAGAAGCCCTTCTTTTTCTTCTTTTGTTTATTGTCAATTTGACAACACATTTAAGGTGCATCACACCTATATATCAAAACATAATTAGATGTTTATTTTTTGTTCTACCCACTACACCACATCTAATATTTCACAGTTCTTATTTACAGAGGTCATTTGTCATCAATTGCCTTTGATGCCAGCGATGATGTCACACACAGAGTTGTATTCCAACCACCTTCATGTTTTTCCAATTTATATTATAAAGAAACATAGATGTAATTGTGTGTTTGATGTTAAGTTTTTTTTTTTTTTTTATCAAGTTGGACACATATAGCGCATTATAACAATTGCAGCAAATATTACAAGGGGACATGACAGGAAATAGAGAGGAGGTGTAAAGCCAGGGTGGTGGTAATGCCACATAAAGTAATCCAAAGAAGAACCACCAATAAATGACAGATGACACATTTTATTTAAAAAAAAATTACAGCTTTACCTTTACAGCTGCATGGTAGTTTTTCTTTTTTTTCATATATTGTCAACATTTAAATGTATTAGTTTTTTTTATTTAACTCTAAAATATTTAATTACATGGCCAAGTAAATTTTAATATATTATATAATATTTCGTACCGCTAGATATTTGTATGATGATTATCCCAGGCCCTATAACTAATTAAATTTTAGTTATTTTATTTTTTATTTATTTTTTTATATAATTTATATTATAATAAGACTCCTAATAACCCGATCTAGTCCTGTTTTAGAGGTGGGAAATCAATCCTGCAGACAGAAATATACGGTGCAAAATAGCTTTATTTAGAAAAATAAATAGCAGTTCATTAAAATCTGTTTCTCACAAATTTCCTCACTACTATCGCATCCATTAAATATAAATTATTTCTATGGACATACATTACTACAGGGGAAATAAATATGTATGTTCTTGACTACAGCAGTAGGCCCCTTCTCCTTTCTCTCCATCTGTCCGATTTGTTTGCTCCCTCTCGTTGCGTTAGTTCCGGTTTTACTAGAAAAGCGTGTTTGAAATACAGTTTGTGAAAAAGTCGAGCGTGATGGCCAGAGTGAGTCCGTACAGGACCACGCAGATCATGCACGGAGGTCTGTTGTCGATCTGCTGGATGTGCTCTTGCATACTCTGGACCAAGGCGGCCTCCGCTCCTGGATCCTTCTCGGGGGTCTTAGGTTTCAGAGGAAGGTCCAGCTGTTCTTTCAGGTCGCTCATCACCAGCCTGGCTACTTCATGGGCCTTCTGGATGCCGGGACAGTCCCCCTCCATGAGGGTGACCCCCTCCGCGGTCTGATCCACCAAATTTTCCTTGTCCGAGGTCCCTCTGTCCCTCAAGGCATCATACTTCTCCTGCACTTTGAATAAGACCCGGGAGACAAAAAGCCGCAATTTCTTCTCAGCCTCCGTTAGAAATGTTCCTCGTGTTTCCTGCGTGGCGGTCTCCTTCGTGTCGGCCAACTCCATCATAGAAAGTCGATTTTAATTTGGAAACAACTTTTTTTCTTTGTTTATAACCTTAACAAATCATCTACCACCTGACTGTTCTTTCGTTCTATAAAGATATTCCCAGGGAGGAAAATCAACTACATCACAGCCCTCAGGTTACATCAAAGGCCTTTTATCATCGGATGCTCTTTATGTCATAGATGATGTCAGACAGACAGATCAAAGTTGTTTGGAAATCCGCTTCTTTCCAATTATTTCCATGATGCAGCTAAAATCATTTGAGCACCGCAAGTCAAGAACAATTTCTTTGCCAACCACTAATAAACAACAACGGAGGAATAAGAGGAGAGCTCAAATATATTTGCCCACAGAGTTCCTACATCACATTCCTTCTACGATGGGAAATTGTTCGACAAAAGACGTAGATCCAGGCGCACACTCGAAAGCTCGAACCGGGACGCTACAACACACGCGGCTGTTTGTGGCCGTGGTAATACTCCGGGTGCTGAGGAAGTTGTCCGTTCTGCACCAAGGAACCCACGAGAGTTGGGTCACCTTCACGGAACACCTGATAAACCGAATCCTGGAGGGGATCAACGTCCAGGAGGACTTCCACATCGACCTGAGCAAGGCAAACGAAGTGGCGGGCCTGGTGATATCGTCCCTCAAAAGGCAGTACGGCTTGTCCCTGAAATATCTGCTGCTGGTGCAAGACCCGTCCGTCCACATCGCCTTCATCCGCAGCATGCAGTGCCACGTCACGCACTTCTCCATGCTGAGCTTGAGAACCAGCTGCAGCCGCTTCTCCTGCTGGATTTTTCGCGCCCTGCACAACTGCAGCACCTGTTGTTGCACAGACCGCATCAGCCCCATGGTGCCCCCCGGTGATACAAAGCTCATGATTAAATGACTTTCTCTGTCAGAAGATGTACATTTTTTATATATATTCTATGTTTCAGAGCCCGCACATGTGGCTGCACGCTTTGCATTTATTTCAGGGTCAGCTCAGTAAGAAACAGTGGGGGTGTACAAACACCAGAGAGGAGGAAGAGAAGAAGGTCATCAGACCTAAAGAACTGGACATCAGAAAACAAAGCTCGGTTGTGGATTAAAGTTCAAAGTTCAAAGTTGTGTCTCGCGCTTCCAGCAACCAACTGTGCGATTCCCCCTCACACATCTCCAGCGAGACACAGCCAAGGCCTGAACACGCTGAATCACACAATGAACCCGATAAATCAGAACTCATGCTCAAATTGGACTCCATGCATGACTTTTCCTCAAAGAGAACCAAAGGAAAACGCGATGGTTTGACTCTGGAGTGAAATCAATGACATCAAAGATACCTTGGCATACGTGTCATGTATAAAAACAACCAACTCAAATTCTCAATTTATATAATAAAAGATTCATAATTGTAATGATATGTTTGTTGTTCTTACTGATTGTACTACCCCAACTTCCGGTTAGCATGCTAAGAATGATGTTTTATATCAAGTTGTACACTGTATATTAACCCTGACACATATAACACATAACAATTGCAGACGACACATTATAAAACTCACCTAGTGGAGGAATTTCACAATTTGAAATGAGGCAAGATAATGCAGAGCGAGGACATCCATGCCATTTTCTTTTTTTTATCAAACAGAATAATGTGCGACAGTGTTCAACAACGTTTTTTTGTTTTTTTTTTTACTAGTGACGTCACGCCAACATGGCGGATGGGTACCGGGAGGTATTTCGGTTCAGTCCAGAAGGTGGCGGTAGTGCGCCAAAAAAGCTGTTTACCAACCACCAATGAACATGAAGACGAAGAAGAAGAGCATGGCGGCTCACATAGCCCGACGATCTTGTTTACTTTCTATTAGCGGAGGATTAAACCTGATCCGAATAAATATGACCCGAATAAACCCGAGTTTACAGCCGAGTGTCGGTTTCAGGATCGGGGAGACAAACTTGTCTCAGGTCAGTAAAAATCACGTTTAAACTTCCGGAAACGTCACTGAGTGTTGTGGTCCCTTCTGAAACAAATACAAGTATATATGAAGTAACATATATAAAACTCACCTTATCATTCAGCATCATTTCGTTTCTTTCATTTTCAGGACGTCAAAGTGCAAGTTCCAGTTGGTAAATGCAAATAAATATCTTCTAATTATATATTGCATTGAAACAGGAATAATAGTACACATACATTGTGTTTATTTTCATGTCTTGCTTTTAGAGCGTCTGAGAGTGTCTTACAGCAGAAGCAGTGGTCCTGGTGGTCAAAATGTCAATAAAGGTACACACATAAGCTTATTATTATGACTCTATTACTGAAAAACAGAATATGTGTATTTGGCAATCATAGTAACATTATTTTTTGTTTTGTTTATGTCCATGACATCTCAATGCACAGTCAGTACAAAAGCAGAGGTTCGGTTCCATGTGTTAACGGCAGACTGGATCCCTGAGGATGTTCGACAGAAAATCTTTGAGAAGGTTTGGTTTTAATGACATTTGATTTTCAAATAAATAAGAAATCAGTTGTTATTAAAATGCTGCATTTACTACAAAAAATGTCATGTTTGCTCTCTCATTTGTTGGGGATGAGGATATAAAAAGCAATTCTATTCATATAAGAACATCTGTTTTCCTTGTTATTTTTTAAAATCGTCAAGAATAAATATATTCATTTAATGCATTGTGGCACAGAACAAGAACCGGATCAACAAGGCCGGCGAGCTGCTGGTGACTTCCGAGCTGAGCAGGAGCCAACAGAGGAATCTCTCCGACTGCGTGCAGAAGATCAGTGTCATCGTGTCTGAGGCCAGCAGGACACCACAGGAACCAACAGCAGAGGACGTGGCTCTGAGAGCAGCCAGGTATCATCTCACCGTCCCTCACTGATTATGTGTCAGTGATGGTGTGTCTCTGATGGTGTGACTGTGTGTTGTGCTGCAGGTTGGAGAAGATGCACAAGGAGCGACTCAAGCAGAAGAAAGTGAACTCAGCAATCAAACGGAGCAGACGAGTGGATTTTGACTGACTGCACCCATGTATTTATAGAATTACATCACAATTATAAGCTCAGTGTTTGTTTTTTGTCATTTTATATAAAATAAAGGAGGTAAAAATCTTAATGTGCATTCAAGTATTTTTAGAATAAATAGAAGCAGCTTTGTGGTGAAGTTATATTCTATAACTATTTTATTAATATATAAAAATAAAATAACACAACCACAAAAACTTTAAAATAGCAGAGGATGGTTTCGATCCATCGACCTCTGGGTTATGGGCCCAGCACGCTTCCGCTGCGCCACTCTGCTGTTTGCTTGCCATAGAGAACTACGCTAGATAACCAATCCTATTCTATTCTGTATGTGTGTTATGAACTTTTAATTGAAGATACTCGAAGACATTTCACTTCATATTCAAGAAGCTTGTTCACACTCATAAACTTTGGCATACATCGAAATTAATAGTTTTCTTCTTTTAAACCGCCGCTGTTTTATTTTTTTAATAAACGGTTAGCTAAACGCTAGTTAGCTAGTGAGATATGCATAGCTTTAATGTTGATGGTTGGACCGCTGACGAAAAAACACGCTCCACAAATATAGTTTTACGTTATATACACAAGACAACGGAAAAACGAATGCTCGAACCACAGCTTCAGAAACGAAAAGCGACCACGAAGGGACTCGAACCCTCAATCTTCTGATCCGAAGTCAGACGCCTTATCCATTAGGCCACGCGGTCGGCTGATGAGCAAAGGGGACATCTTCGTAGAAATAGAGTACTATCCCTATTTGTGGGTCGTAATTAGTCGCATGCCTATATATATTGGAATAATATATAGTCGGCATATAATAGCAACTATAGTGATTCTGGTTTAAACTAGTAAAATGAAATACATAAACCACAGGAAGTTTTTCATCAGGGTTTTATTAACATGGCAAAATTGGTCTTTGTTCCTTTATGACATGAACTAATACCAGACCAGAGACAATTTAATGGCAATATTTGAATAACAAATAATGTACAGGTAAATAAAGCAAGTTAAATACGTTTATTCTGACAGTGTGTTAATGACATTCACATGTAGGCACTGGAAAAAGTCAAAAAAATATATAAACATAACAAAAAAACACAAATAATAAATACACAGGCACAATTTCATTTCAGCTAGATCCTAAATAATATAAAAGATGGGGAATTAAAACCGGTAAGACATTTCAGTACTGAGACCTTGTGATGACGACACACACACCTCCACTTTACACACCACAGTGACCTTTGACCTCATCAGAAGGGGGCCCCTGTCTGTCATACCAGGTTTTGGACCACGGAGGGCATGCAGTGTTTCCATTCAAGCCTTGCTGTGCCTTACATTTTATATATATATATATATATATATATACACACTGCAGATTACCCAGAAGAAAAAAGTATTTGTATGCTGTGAAAAAACGGCGCAATAAATCTGCGGGTTAGTTTGATAGTTTGGTAAGACTGCTAGGTGTTAGACAAAGCCCTGGTTTCAAGCCTTATAGTGGTTACACTGCTACTCAACAGCGTGTCTGTTGAGCTGTAATAACAAGGAAAATTATCCCAACACTTTGGTAAATAAAAATAATAAAAAACAATCATCATATCATTTTCACCACTGGACCATTTTACGTTCTCCGTGTTGAGTGCGTTGTTGTTGTTGTTTTTCTGCAACTTTTCTTTAAGACAGTGTTTTTTTTTATCATTTAGTGGAAGCATCACTCCACTACTATCACGATACTACTCCTATATAACGGATGATCTAAATCTAAACTAACTATATTTTACTCTGTACTACTAATTTTTTATCTTGCATTTCACCAGGTTTATTTTAGATCCCATGGCTTGTTGCACTAGTCTTGTAGTCCCCGTATAAGACCCACTTCAATACTCTACTATATAGAGAGTTGGAGGGACGTTAACAAAGGGAAGGGACAACATTTTTAATTTCTGAATGTAAAATTAACATTCCGGTCGAGGTTTTTTTTTTTTACCTAAAGTCCCAGAGTCCAGCATCTGCCACATTTTCCCAGACACCAAAAACATTAACAAAAAAAGCCACAAGCAGCAAAAGCTACAGGACAGTAGAGATGTCATCCAGGCGAAAGGCAAATATTATACTATATTGGGATAATTATTGTCACCTCCGGACTTCCACTCACATCTTCGTTCTTGATGCAACTCTATTGTTAAGCTATAATGTTTAGTGCATCTGTGACAGGCATATTTCCATTATTGTGTATATATGCCTTCGATATTATAAGGCAGTGAAGCCAGTATATATTTATTAGGTTGATTAAAAAGAAAATGAGGGGAGTGACCTTAAGCTGTTCCCAGATTAATTGATGTTTTTATATTCTATTTATGTCTGAATCCTGCCAGAATCAATCTCATGCAAATCAGATTTTTTTCGGGAATGCTGTAAGGTTTTTGCAGCTCTGGATTAAAGCCATGCAGACTCATTTCCCCTCAGATTAAATTGACTGTACTTCACTTTCTGCAGTAGCACCCTCTCTAGAAGAACAAATGCACTCAACCAACACACGAGCAGCCTCTTTCCAGCCTGTCAGAGGATTATTAGTGTTTGCTAGATTTGCCAGATTTGCCAGACTTGCCAGATTTAGCAGCTTTGGTGGCTTTGATGTCCATCTTGGTCTTCTGGATACGAGAGAAGATCTCCTTAAAGAGGGCCTTGTACTCTGGTGTGCTCTGGCCCAGGCGTTTATCCACGGCCTCCACCTGCTTGCTGATGCTCTCTATGGCTTCCGGGGTGGAGGGCGACAGGGTGGGGGTGGGGGGCGGGGGCACCGGGATGGGCCCCATGGCGCAGTCTTTCATGGACGGGTCCCGGGACACGGGTCGTGAGGTCTGCACCTCGGCGTGACACAGGTTCTCCTCGTGGCGCCTACACTTCCCCAACAGCTCCTCATATTTCTCCAGTAAGGCGTGGTACTGCTCATCCACCTCCCGGAGGATGGACATGCCCCTCTTCCTCACGCTGTTGGCGTGGAGGGCGTAGCTGCCCCTCCTGCGGCCGGAGGCGTCCCGGGCCACGATGGCGTTGAGCGCCGTGTCGCTGCAGCTTTTCCTGACCGGGTTGGACTCGGGTAAGGCCTCGCCTCCGACGCCTCCTCCACCTTCGGCCTCCTCCCGGACGCCTCCTCCGGTCTCAGCCGCCTCCACCTCCAGGAAGGTGTCGGTCTCCGGGGTGTTGTTGAGGACGGTCTGGGTGAGGGTCACGCCGTCGTCCTCGCCGCTCAGCAGGAAGGTCCGAGCGCGGCGGAGCTGCTGCAGCTCCTGCAGCTCCACCTCCAGCTCCCGAACCCTGGTCTGGTGGCCCTCGGCATCCTGGGAGCAAAAGACAGACACGGTTTTTACTTTGAGATGCACATATGCATATCCCCCTTGCAGAACCCCCTGTTGAAGACCTCTGCAACAGAGCAATCGGATTCTACTCCGTACCTGCACCCGTGTCTGCAGCCGTGAGTACTCGGCGAGGAGGAGGTTGCACTCTCTCTCCACGCCCTCTCTACGGCCCCTCTCGGTGCGGGCCGCCGCCCTCAGGGCCGACACCGCCTCCCTCAGGTGCTGGTTCTCCTCCTCGAACGGCTGAGGCTTCACGTCCACGGTGAAGCTCTCAGCCCGGCCCACCACAAACTCATCCTCGTACCTGAGAGCACGACACAAAAAACAGAGCGTGTTCGTAACAGGAAGTGACCTCCTCTTTCAAATGAGTTGATAATATTCGTAATTTTAGAGATTATGATGATAAATTAAAAAGCACCTGGGGGCAGTACACAGCTCCCTCAGACACGGGAACGAGTGGATGGTCTTGCGTCGCTCCCTCTTCTCTCTCTTCACTCGGAGCTGCTCCATGGAGCGCAGTTGTTCCACCTGCCCCGACAGAGACTCCACCTGGTTCTGCAGGGTCTCGATGGTCCCCGTTAATCTGGAGAGAGACCTCATGGTTAGGAGGAAGCTGCAGAAAAGAAAGAGAGAGAGAGGAAGAGAGAGAGAGAGAGAGCCTCTCACCTCTCTATCTTCTGCTGCGAGGACTTGCTGTCCGTCACCAGCGTGTGGTTGGTGCGCTCCAGCTCTCGGGCCGTCCCGTCCAGCTGCTCGTACACTTTGGCGTGCTGCTCGTTCATGTCGCGCAGAACCTCCAGCTGCTTGGCCAGGTACTGTTCAACAAACATACACACAATAATAATAATAATAATAATAATAATAATAATAATAATAATAATAATAATAATAATAATAATAATAATAATAATAATAATAATAATAGTATATAATAATAATTGTATTTTATAATAAGTTTTATTTATAAGGATCATAAAATATTAATAAAAACATAAATAAATAAATAAATAAATAACATTATAGATATTTAAACAGAATATATATTTTTTTTTTCATAGTTTAAGAATATGTTTTTTTCCTTCCTGGAGTTTGAGGAGTGTCGTACCTCTATCTCCTGCACCTGCTCTTCGTTGGTGATGTACATCTGCTGCAGGGAGTCCTCCAGCTCCTTGTTCCTCTCCAGCAGAGTCTTCCCCAACTCCGCCGCCAGGTGGAGGTCTGGACATCAGGAAGAGAGAGAGGAGAGAGAGATGATTGACGGAGTGAGGACGGAGGGAGACAAGGGGAGGGGAGAAATGAGGGACAGATGAGGACAGGAGTATTTCAGGCCTTCTTCCTGTTCATATGTGAAGAAGGAAAGGAGCTAATCTCACAGAAGAAGACGTGTAATTAAGATTACATGCCGGCAGGATTAATAGAGCGCAGTGATTTATTTTCTATTTTAGGCGAGGGGTCTGGAAGAGGACCATCAAAGCTCCATCATGTGTGCAGTGGACTGGGTTAATTATAGAATAGGGAGCTTGTTCTCCTCCTGCAGCATGTCTCTGACTAAATATGAAGGTCAAAGAAAAAGTGACGACCTTGTTTTAACCTCTAATTTTATTTGAATATTCTTTGTGATGCCAAACTTAATATTTAACTTCGACATCCATCGCATCTCAATCGTTTTTTTTTTTGGTATTTGTGCACCTTAAAAAGCAGGAGGAGTCCATGTGACCTGTCCTCGCTCTCACTCTGCTCTGACTCAGCGGTTTTGATGGCCGGCCTTGTTGGCTCTGACTCAGCGAAATGTGATTTTTGTGACCTCGTAAAATAAAAAAAAAATGTAATAAAAAAATAATAATAAAAAAGAAAGCGAGGTACGAGACGGAGCGGCCCTGGCTCCGTCTTTACAGATTAATAGCGATCATTAGGACGTAAGCCAGGCTAAAAGCTCCAAACAGCAACTTGTGTTTTATCTGTACCACTAAGAGATCACTGCAGACGTAGGTTCATAGCATCACGTATGATGCGATTGTTTTGCTCACGTGTTTGTTTATTTAAGAATTGACAATTTATGTCCCCAAAATCAATATTGGCCGTAATCTGGACACTCAGAAGTATCATTCAGTCTGAGTCCCAGCAGGTTTTTAAAAACCGCGATCCTGGTCCTGTTCTCACCTGCCTCAATTAGACTAATGAGTGTCAAGCTCCATCTGCACTAAATCACACACCTCACTCTGTGGTGGCAGCTCAGGTACCACTGAGGAGAATCATTACTCCACGTTGGGGAAGAAATTCAACCGTATGTTGGTTGAATGTGTCTCTAGTTCTCCCAAATTAACACAAATGCATGAAAGACAAAAAAAACGGTCTCTACACAGATGTGTTGATGCACAACTTTATACTTTATACTCAGTTTGCCATATGTGCATATTGTTTTACATGTTGTTATTTCCTTGGACGTGTTCAATAAATCTTAAGTCTGCTTCCGCTCCATTGACCTGAGGATCCACCCACACAGGAGGAAACCGGCGCGTCACGAATGAAGAGCATTTCCTGTATGCTCCAGAATAACAGCTGCAGGCAGCTGGGAGCCTCAGCGCCAGTTCGCCAGTTTTTAAAGTCTATTGACTGAGGAATTTGGCCATTTTTGACACGGATTTATGTTTAGACATAAGCTTAGTCATGCATATAGTGTACGAAGTGGCGATCTCTTCCACCGACAGAGCTGTTTTGGAAGAAGCATTTCACCCATGAGATTCCCTGGAATGTGGAAAACAAGGCGTCTACTCTTCCCCCCATTTTTTTTTTTTCCCCTGAGCTGACTTCTCAACAGAAACAGTTTCAGAGATTTAATTTTTCTAATTCTAGAGCCGCTCTGTTTCATAACCTGGCCTGATGCGTGATATCACATTATGTTCTCATGCAGCAAAACACAGGAGCAGGATTCTTTTATTTTTATTTTTTAATGGTCCACACAGGGACCGTATTTCTCCTGTAACTGGAGAGTTGAGATAGCGGACGTGGACGTGTGTGGACGTCAAGCCAACAAACGTGTCCTGTGAAGCCACGTACTCTGTTACACAATCAGCACGAACAAAGAAAAGAAAGAAAATCTAATTACACGTGAGCAACCGTCTTATTTTCTGCTGTAAGACTTGAAATCGGAAATTCCACAGGAGGACTTGCCTTTTAAAAAACACAGATTGAGAGTGAAAAATAGAATCTTGGTTTGTTTCCCATCCTCACATTAAATAATTGTTAAATGTTCACATATATATATATGTATATATCTCTTTTTTTGTGCTCAGTGAGCTTTAAGTGCCTCAGCTATCAGGTCAGAGGTCAGGTGGCGTCTCTCTCTGGAATGTCCCGTCTCGTCCTGAAATGTCCCAACAGCCATTTTGACTTTGACCGTCAGTCCTCCCTCATCTCACCCAAAACAAAGACTACTGAGGATCTATTTTTATTCCCAGGGTGCACTCTGGTGGGGGACACTTTATATATTCGTAATAAATCCATGACATTGTGGCTGTAAACGTGTGTGTGTGTGTGTGTGTGGTGTGTGTGTGTGTGTGCGTGTGCAAATGTAATGAAATAGAATCTGTGCATCAGAGTGTTTTGCCACGTCAGTAATGTACTATTATATTATAATGACTTGGCAGGAAGTGAATGGGAGATGAAGAGAGACAGGAAGTGATGTGGAGCACAGCAATGAGTCCTTTGTCTTTTATCCTTGATCAGTTTTAGTGTAAAATTGTCTCGGTAGACCTTTTTATATGAATTCTGAATATAAGACAATATAATCAGGGCCTTTTCACACTCAGATTTTGTTTATGAGATCCAATACAAGTAGTTGGTGTTTTTTGAAGATTTAAAGATAATTCAATGTATCAATGAAGCATGAATGGAAAGTAAAGACTGATCTATTTACAGCCTGGTGGAATCATTCTAAATGATATTACATCAGGGTTTAGTTGGAGATGAGAAGTGAGCTGAAGTGACGTGAGGGGGAAAATGTCCTTTCAATAACCCAATACACTCAATTTAAGAGCAGAAAATAGGAAATTTCACACCAACAAATTGGTTAGAAATGTTCATCAGATTCTCAGGAAAAAGACATCTGCCATCTGTTTCATCCAAAACCCCAAATACACTTAATTTGCAGTTAACTAGGTCCCATCCAATTTATGGGTGATCGACTTTCTAATAGATTTGAGGCAGAAAAGCAAAAACAACATTTCTCTTCATTTTAATTTTTTTCCCCCAGAAACTAAAGTGACTGACATCATTGTGATGGATGGTGTCTCTGGAAAACAAGGCCCCTGTTGTTTTAGGCTCATGCGTGGATGCCAAAGACACAATATAAAAGTGACTGGATCTGAAGTAGAGATGATTTAAACCATTATATTAAAATATAATAAATAAAATGGGGGGGGGGGGCGGGGAGCCTTTGTTCGGGGCAGCAGCAGCGGGGGGGGGGGGCAGGGAGCCTTTGTTCGGGGCAGCAGCAGCAGCTGACCGGCCGGTGCCAGTAGCTGACAGCCGGAAGGAGGATGCTGTGGCCCGGGACTTACCCTGCTCCAGGTCCTGCTGGTCGTACCATGGCTCTTCTTCTTCGGTCACGAACTCCTCCATCCCGCTTGCGTTCAGCATGGGTGTCCCCCCCTCTCCCTGGTCCCGGGCTCAAACAAGCCCGAACAATGGATCCGCAGGCAGGACGGTTCCTGCAGGAGGAGGCAGCTGGAGCTCCGTCACTCAGGAGGACACCGGCCCATCCCACCGATCCGACCCGGGCCCTGCAGCTCCACACCCGGGGGCCCTGCGGCTCCACACACGCCCCCCAGGATATTCAGCTCCTCAACCCCGGACCCGTCAGATCACACCCCGGCTCCACGGAGGATCCTCAAACGTGGCAGTGACGCCTTCACGTGCCGCTCGGACGCCTCAACGCCACCGTGTTGTCTTCTGTCAACTGCGCCCTCTATAGATCACTGCGCGCGCGCACACAACGACGTCATCGGTTGACGCACATCAGTTGTAAACACTGGTCTGTTTAAAGGGTCTGCAGTTTGAAACTAAACATTAAACACAGAATCTAACATGGAGGAGGATGCCCCCCAGATTCCTGCAAAAAAAAAAAAAACAGCTGATCCAGTGTCATCCACACTGTGTGTTTGTGTGTGTGCGTGTGCAAGCGCGTGCGCGTAGATGCGTGGGTTCCGATGTTGTGTGGTGTGGCAGCTGTTGTATGACGTTTACACCGCTAGATGGTGAACTAGTCTTTTCTAGTTGTGTTAACCCAACTCATCTGAATATAATGTATTCACACTTGGCCCAAAGTTGGAGTAGATAAAATTCAAAAAATGAAAAATACACATTATCCCAGTTTAATCAGACGATTCATTTGTTTGACTCTTTAAAGAGAAAACCACGTAAAAGATGGATAAGCTCTTTTGGGTGATTAGGAAGGGAACACATTATGTTTGAGGAATACCAGTTTATCCAAATTGTGTAAATAAAATGCAATTATGAAATGTGTTCTAGTGTTATCCCTGATTTTTCTGAACTCAACGGCAATGACTGGCCCCCGTGTCCATCCGTACAACATGATGATATCTATATGACAGTGAAGCAACATTCCTCAGTTTTTACTCTCTCTGCTGGATCTCAGAGCCGCGAGTCTTTCGTAAATCATTGGAAACACACTCACCGAAAGAGTGGACTTATAGAAACCAGCTGTTGTTGCCACGACTGGAAAGAGACTTTTTTTTTTAAGGTGCAGCAGGGTGGATCTGACCTGCTCAACACATACACACACACACACCCAAACAGAAAAACGTGCAAGGTCTCATTGCCAAAATGCAAAAAAAAAATCATTTGGCAAAAAAATAAATAAAAAATGGACCAATGGTTTGAAAATAAAAGCGTTCCGCTCCGAACTCAAGACAGTTTCGGTTCACTTGGAAGGAAAGAAGGGATGAGAATGTTTGCAATTCAAATGGATGTTTGATGTGATGAGAGCATTGTGTGTTTTCTTCCCCCCGCCACATATGCATGATTAGATTGAATGGGAGCTAATGGAGGAGATTTGAGCAGCTATTGGCAGCACTGTGGTGGAGGACATTGTCACAATGTATTTATTTTTCTTCTGTCTATCATGGCACACCCTAACTCTCAATGGGTCCACTCTGAGTGTACCCCATTCACAGAACCTCCCCAAATCCCATCACACAGGGGGTCAATGCAAATCAGCCTATTGTTGCGCACACCCCCCCCCCCCCCAACTCGTAAACCACTGGGCCACTCCACACATGACAAGGACATTCCCCCCACATACATTTTATCTTTTTATTTCTTTCTACGTCAACAACTAGACTCCAAGGAACAACTGCATTGTTCATTCTTCCTCTCCGACCACACCTCTTCAATATAGAGGAGGAATCCACAGAGACCACAAATGAATCTGGCCCTGATGACTTTATCAGTAACCTGCCCATTGCTGAAAATGTCTTTTGCGCACCTTCCTGTGTATGAGTGTGTGTGTGTGTGTGTGTGTGGGGGGGGGGGGGGGGGGGGGTCCTGTGTATGAGGGGTGTTTGTGTGTGCGTGCATGGAGGGAACAAGAATAGCCAATGCAAACGTGGACGCTCTTAAGAAATATGGCACCAGATGGATACACAGACACACACGTGCGCACACACACACACGCACAACACACACACAGGACCCCCAGCTCCCTTTTAGAAGGATCCTCGTCTCCACGGTGACTAAAGACAAAAAAAGGGGCCCTGGCACCACACCTCTTCAATATAGAGGAGGAATCCACAGAGACAACAAATGAATCTGGCCCTGATGACTTTATCAGTAACCTGCCCATTGCTGAAAATGTCTTTTGCGCACCTTCCTGTGTATGAGTGTGTGTGTGTTTGGGGGGGGGGGGGGGAACAAGAATAGCCAATGCAAACGTGGACGCTCTTAAGAAATATGGCACCAGATGGATACACAGACACACACGTGCGCACACACACACACGCACAACACACACACAGGACCCCCAGCTCCCTTTTAGAAGGATCCTCGTCTCCACGGTGACTAAAGACAAAAAAAAGGGGCCCTGGCACAGCTGGTCTGTAGCAACAGAGAAAGAGGAGGGGAGAAGAAAAAAAAGCCCAGTGAATGAGTGTTCAGATGTACAGGCAGCACAGAGGGTGAGGGGGAGTGAGAGACAGCGTACACAGCAGTGAATGGGTGAGGTTAGGGAGGAGGTGGGTGAAAGAAGGAGGAGGAGGAGGAGGAGGAGGAAGAGTTGCAGTTCGGCTGGGAGAGTCAGATTACTTCCAGACTCTCCTCTCAGTCTGAACCGGAGCAGGCTAATTAGATGAAGAGCCCGAGAGCAGCAGGCAGCGCCGCAAACAAAACTTCAGGAAGAAGAAAGAAATAAATAAAGGAGCGACTGCAGCTCTGTCAGAAACCTGCACTCACCTCCAGTGGGAAACTTTGCAGCTGCAAACACTCACCGCCGAGGTAAGTTTTACGGCTTTTTTCCACCCCACATGTCACCCCATACGGCGTTAGGAGTGTTTGGGCTCACCATGCATTTAAAGTCCCAGTATTGTCGTCGAGCAAGTCAAAAGAGCAGTTGTGGACTTCTGGGTCAAGCGGCATGTTTTGGTCCTTGCCTGTGAGTCATAGTGTGGGAGTGAGAGGACAAAGACGAGGGGTCAGGCGTCCTACGTCAGACGCACTCTGGCAGGTGGTTGAGATGTTCACGATCAGCTGGTGAAGCATGGATCTGCCTACATGTACAGCCACAGTTGTGCTTTTTTTGGGGGGGGGGGATTCAATTGGGATTGAAAAAAAACTAGAGACCTGAGGGACCTGGACTGACTGTGTGCAGCAGGATGATGGTGACAAATTTCATTTCTTTGTTTTTTTTGGCCCACCAGCCCCATGTTCTGCAATTACTCAGTGATGTTCTGTGCGATACGCTTCTTCCTCTATGTTTCATCTTCCAACCACAACAGAGAGAAAAAGTGCTACATCTGTCAATTGTCTGGTTTCACAAATACGCTTCCTGAAATAACGACATGGAGAAACGAAAGCTATCGATGGGTTCTACACTCACTGAATATTTGTGTTATCATTCAAGTCTTCGGCAATTGTAGTGTAACGTTTATTGTACACCACACAATTGTAAAATGTCAACATTCGGCGCCGTGTAGACCACATCCTCTTGTGTGCGTGCATTGTTTTCTCCAGTTGAGGCCTGTTTGGGTATTTGTAGGACGTCTCCCTCTCTGCGTGCGTCAGCATGGACGTGAAGGAGGAGGTGATGGACATTCTCCAGAAGCTGTCCACCAAGCTCCAGGGTCTCCCGCAAGCCAGTCCTCTGGAGCTGGGCGCCTTCTCGGTGCTCCTCCTGTTTGTCGGTGAGTTTGATCAAATCCGAGACACAGATGCGTCGTCAACATCACGGCTCTCTCTCTCTCTAAGTCTCGGTGGAAGAATCACTCTCTCTCTCTCTCCTTTCAGCCACGTTCCTCTTCCTGATCGTCCTGTCCTGCGTGCACTGCTGCTGCTGCGGAAAGCCCAAATACCAGGCGTCCAGAGTTCAGCCCGTCTGAGGAGACGACAGAGACCAGACTCCTCCGCTCATGTATTCATCATCCAAGGCCTCATTCTGGAAGTGTGGAAGTGTGTCCATTTTTTTTTTTTTTTTTTTTTTTTTGGAGTGAACTGAAGGCACTCGGTCCAGGGTGAGGATGACACGGAGACATGGGTCCAGGATGTTTTCAGTGGTGGCGTGACGATCCCCGTACCCCTGGTACCGCAATAAATCAGTGCTGTGGTGCCACTCATTCGAGGACGAGGACAATGAAACCCTGTGTGGCGGCTGGGTCCAACAATAAAACCCCTCACAGTGCAAAAAAGGACGAAAACACACCGAATAAATGGTGTGCGTGTGTGTGTGTCACTGTGACTCCGTGCGTGACGCTCATCGGGAATGTGGCAACCCCAAGTGAAAAAGAATGTACAGATGTTTTGGAGGAAAAACAATGAGCGTCCTCTGGTGGTCCAGTGAAGAGAATCTGAATTGTTCCAGGAAATGTGAGCTGCCCATTGCTAACGACAGTTACGCAATCATTTCTCTGTGTATTGTGATATAAATGTGTCACACATGTTTTATACTGAGGCGATGGTTAGTAATTTTTTTACTGGGGCAAATGGAATTAATGTTAAATGTGTTTAAATAAAGATTGTTTTTCTTTTTCTATAGAGCCTTGTATGAGGCGCCATTTAAATACGGCATAACATTGTTCCAATAAACCGTTGTTTTTTTTTATTTCAATGAATTCTTCCTTTTATCAATGAAACACACGTGTGCATTCAAAATACATCTCGGATGTGGGCCTGAGCGGCTATCAGCTGAGATTTCACCCACGCACAGCTGCTCCAGAGATGAGGACGGCCTTGAAATGCCAGGCTTGAAATAGTTAGCCTGGTTTATAATTAAACCGAGCGAGAAGGATGTACCCAGACGTACGGGACGAGGCATCAGACACAGCCTGGGCTCTACCACACACAGTATTGACGCACACACACACACACACCGGAACGTAATCAGCAGAGTAATTAAGGGTACTGCTGTAGAATGAGTACTCACAAAAAGCACACATAGAAATGAGTATTTCAGGATTACGGGGTGTATATACAATTATTACTTGCAGTGCAACAAGGCCTGAGGAGTAATTGCAGGGTAGAAGAAGTGAAGGGCGGAGCTGTATGTGAAAATAGCCGTTTCTTTTTATTTTTTTATGTCTACATTCAGAACTGCTCCGCATGAGACAGTGCAACCCCTCTTACATTGGATATTTCATTTGTTGCAGCGCAAAGGCCGTTTTTCGTATTTAGTGTGTGAATGCTGCACCAGCGGTTTTCCTGTCTTTATATTTCTTGGATTTCCTTTTCTTTTTATTGGGGGGGGGCAGCGGGTCAGAGAACTCCATCATGGACGTGAAACAGGAGGTTCTGGATATTCTTCAGAATGTGTCCATCAAACTTCAGGGTCTCCCCCAAGCCGGGGCTCTGGAGGTGGGGGCCTTCTTTGTGATCATCCTGTTTGTCGGTGAGTTTTATTTAATCTGTCTAAGATACAGATGCACTGCCAAATATTATATTCATATTTGATATTTTGATATATGGGTTAAATGTTCTTCACGTTACATTTTGGGCCTATATTGCAGCCATGCTCCTCTTCTTGATCGTGCTGCCGTGTGTCCAGTTGTGCTGGTTTGAAAAGAAAAGAGACAAGGCATCTGAGGAGGAGACAGAGAACACATTCCAAAAGTAAAAACAGCCTCCATGGCTCATTTAATATAAATGCTTCATTTCACATCACAGACCTGGACATGTGTCTTTTCAGAGTCATAGATTTCCTGGAGTGAGGAACTGGAGGGAATTCGTGGAAGGACGGATGGAGACATGTTCCCATAATATGTCTTGGGTAAAGAGCCGTGCGTCAAGATGGCAACGTGTGAGGGCAGTTTGGTTTAAAGTGTACTTTTAGTTCTCTGTTGAAAGAAAACAGCGCCACCTGTTGGTGAAGATGAGATAATCAACATTTTGCACATTTTGGGAAAGAAAAATGTGAGTTGTACATTGTTTAATGTATAGCTATAATAATATATCCTTATTAGATGAAAACATCAAATGATTGCACCTTTTTTAAAACTTGGAAGCAAGGTTTCCTAATTCATTGTATAAATGTAATAAAAATGTAATATTTTGGCAAGACCTAAAAACTGTTTGTGAGTGTCATTCTCATTTCTAATTTCATGTGAAATTCAATCATATAAGTAAAACACCAGAGCATTTTTTTTTTTTATCAGCGCTTGGCCTCCACTCAATATTTTGGGTAAACATTAACCAGGGACTGTTCCCTGCTCACAGAACAATGTGTAGCCCGGAAAACAGAGATCTCAGCGACTGAGCGTATACTGGTGTAAAAATTGTCTGAGCTGTATACACAGATTCCTGTAGGTCTGCGAGCGGATCACAACAGTTCTGTTGGACATTATATTCACACTCTGTTGGGACTCACTGAGCCGTGAGAGCAGGCCATGGCCACGCAGAGGTGAGTTTCTGATCAGGAATGTGTTGCGTTACAATCGTTTTTTAAACCATCATCAGATTTCTATGAAGCGTGTTGATGTTAAAAACATATATATATATATATTTTTTTTTAATATATTTAAGTTTAATGGTCATGGAATCACTTGATATTTGGATTTTTTTCCGCTTGAGCTCTTACTTATTGTGTTTACTTTATTTATGGATTGTGTTTTTAACTGTGTCCCTGTGCAGTGGATCTGCGCAGCCCAATAATGCTGCAGGGTCACCTGAGGCCTGGGTGGAGAGGTTTCTGTTTCGGGTGCATCAGGAACCGTGGGCGCTGGGTGGTGTGGTGGTGATAGGAGTGTTTGTGCTGGGGACTCTGTCTCTGATCGTCTTCGCTCTGCTGTACGGATGCTGCAGTGGCTCAGCGGAGAAGAACAACAGGAAGTCCAAGGATGGCGTGATCTAAATGTGGACATTTTTCGAAAAATACATGGGAAAATTTAAATCCAACCTGTGGATCAGCTTTGAGCTGCAGTGGTTACCGGACTGGAATTCACACTGCGATATAAGTATCACTGTTACATAGTTATATACAGTATATAGCCCACCTTAGAATAAACAGTAAATCAATTTTGTAAAATATCAGTTACCCCAAAATAAATTTGAAAATCAATCAAAAATGTTTGCAATTCTTGCTGACTTTTGAGAAGTAATTATATTGCATTGCTTTAAAACACTCAGAGCAATACTCGTTATTTTATAAAATCAGTCATTATGTAGTTTTAATATAAATAAATAACTAAATAAATAAACAAGAGTCAAACACAGATTGTTAACGTGTCATTTGAGTTTTAAATATTCAATTATATGACATCAACTCACATACAAATAAATACGTCAGTAAATTAAAACACATAAAAGAACAAGGAACGTAAAGAACTACATTTTCCTGTTCTAACCGGAAGTGGTGCAGAACAACCTCGTGACGTTATTACTCTGCGACGCGGGGTTTATGCGACTCATGTAGCGATGGCAAGCGGAAAAAAGAGTTCTCTGCTTTCCTCTCTGGCGGATTATGGGGACGATTCAGAGCCTGACTCTGACCCCGAACCTGAAGAAGCAGGTAGATAACCACATAGTTAACAATTTTAAAGTACAATGATGAAGAAATATCCGCTTTCAGCAGCGTTAATTCTTTTACGGAGCTTCGTTTGATAGCTAACGTTAGCTAGCAGCTAGCTAAACTCGCTAGTTTACTAAGTTTAATAAAAGAAAATGTCATATATATAAATGTTTCATGGCGTTTTTCAAACATAAACTTTATTTTTTTTTGGGCGGACTATTTTTAAGTGACATGTTTTGTCACGTAATACATTTTAAAACAAAGTATTAATTAGCTCCAGTTTAACTAGTGATAACGTTTTCTGATACACGTCATAACATTAATGCCTTTAATCTACGTTTAAACCAAATCAGCAAACTCTATATGGTAGAAACTCAAGGGTCTAGCACCTTCTATGAGTTTCCTTGGTCATAATTGCTCCTTTTTATGTTAAAACCGTCTGAAGGACATATGAAAAATAAAACGTTTATTTCCCCACTCAATGACTCCCACATGTCGATATAGCACGATAAACTCTCCGAATCAGCATTTGTGACTGGCATTGATTAAAGTTTTTGTATGGATCGTTCCTGTGTTATTCTGTGTCTTGTCTCTGGTACTTACATGTCTCTGTGCCGCTTGTTTTTTTCTTATCTTGTCCATCATCAGGCGGCCTTACAGGGGTTCTGGTTTACGGTTACGGGGAGGATGACCTGAACCGAACGGAGGGACCAGAGGATAAGGTCTCTGGAGATGAAGACAGCAGAGATAGCATCTCGGTCAGTATTTGAAATTGTGGATCCTCTTCCCCAGGTTATATTTTTCCTTGGAATTGAGTTGAAAATGTGTTTGCATATTTCACATTTTAGAATATCGTGGTGTAGTTGTTGTTGTATCCCCCCAGGTCCCCTTTCTTACTACAGTGTTAACCCTCTGCATTTTTGTTTTTATAGGAGATGGAAGAATCTGACGAGGGGAGGGACGTTGAGGATGTCGAGGTATTTGAACACCCAATCATTTTTTAAAATTTGTTCTGTGACTAACCCATGCAATGAGGGGATGGCACTGCAATGCAAGCAATGAAGAAGCATGTGCACTAGATGGTGCTGTGGTTTAATAAATGCCTGGTGAACGATACAAAACGAAAGAAATCGTCATCCTTCTGCATATGTTTGAAGACTTGGACCAACAGTGATGTTTTTTTCCAGAGCGCACTGCTTGAACCTGCACATTTGTACCATACTAGCCCCACCCTGTGTGTCTGTGTGTGTGTAAGAGTTTTACATTGTGCCAGCTTCCTGCTGTGTAGTTTGGCACAGGTCACCAAGGTGAGAGTGAGTCACAAACCTAACAAGCCGAAACAATACAAATCAGAGGATGTTGTGTTGTTTGATGCTGTGTCCGAGGCTCTGGCAATGCAAAGATTTTTTTTGTTAGGGCAATTTGTAATTTTGTGCGTCAGGTGTGATTTCCCAACAATATGTTCCCATAGAGAAGAAACAACTATATTCAAGGAAACGGTTCAGGATATTTTTATCTGCACCTCAGACTTTTACAGTAAATCCTCTGCGAAGAGAAGCCTTGAAAACACAGCTCCTGTTCTGCAGTATCTTAGTTCACGGTGACCCCTGACTCCCCTGTTAAGGGAGGCCAAACAGAGTGGGGAAACCTCAGATGTGAGATCAGTGAAATGATGGAGTTTTAACCATCTGCGTCTCAAACAGCAGGGGACATTTCTTTATTTGTCCGCCTGTGTTTTCTGGCTCTGCTGTGCCTCCTCGGTTTTTCTGTCCCGCCCCTCCCTCCTCTTTGCGAGTTGGCCAATTTTAGGACAATTCTTTGATGTGTCCGTGCGGTTGCTAGGTGACGACGCCATTCCAGTGAATAACAGCACTCTCCGTGTGTGCCGGACCTGTGTTATGCCCACAGTGCTGGCACAACAGGCGGCATATTTCAGGAGGTTGTACAAGACTCTGCTGCTGCTGAGCCGGGGCATTCACTGCTTAGATTTATTACTCTGGCTTCTATGCTTCTTAGAATCCTTTCTCTTGTCTGCTTCCACTCTCTGTTGCATTCACATCTGTGATTTGTAGTTTTCAGGTAGTAATGGAATTAGCTTTTGTCTCCAGCTCCACATTTTTCACCAGCTTTGGCTTTTGGCTGTTTTGCAGTGGGGGGGGGTTTCACCTCCTCACCTCACATGTCATCCCCTGTAATTAACACCAGAACATTGTTCACCACAATATACATATATATGGGTCAATGGTTTGATTCTTCTGTAGAAATGAGACCTAAATACCCCGTGTGTCTCTCCCCCCTCCTCTTGTTTTTTTTACAGATCCCAGAAGCAGAAAGAAAAGACCCCAATGAGCTTGTTGGTGAGTACAGACAAGCACACACACACACACACACACACTGCTAAAGATAAAGCTGATGTTTGTTTGTCGGTAAATTCCATGAAAATATCCAAACCAACACGGAATTCATCATTTTGACACAAGTGCAGCAAAAGATAAATCTTCCTCATCTGTGTCCAAAAAACGGTTCACTGAACCACACTTTTGCACAGACCGACATGTCATTTATTAAATATAAAACGGATTAGTTGGAGCATTTCAATAAATCACAATAATGATAACTGATAAAAGAGGGTACAACTATAGAGTGTAAGAAATGTGGGTTTAATTTGGCATTGTGTATTTGGGCGTTGCCGTGTATGAATCACTAACAAGCCCCTGGTGAGTTATAAAGGCCTCTCTCTGGCCACTGTTTGACTGACAGGTGGGATGTGAGTCTCTAACCACTGGTTAATGAGTAATGACTGACCTGTACAGGTGTGTTTGGGTGTGTGGGCATCATATCAGACAGGAAATGAGTGATACAGGGCGCTGTGTTTTTATATTCTGGTGTAATATGACCGTCAACCTTTGATAGTGATGGTTTCCTGTCCTGGTTATATGGGCTTTTAGATGTTTGCAGATGACTGCACAGATTATGCTGCCCTAATTTTTATTTAGCGGCAGAAGAGAGAGGGTGCGTTGGTGTTTTGCAATAAGAGGTGAAGAAGTTATAATAATTCAAATTATATTCATTTTTAATTATCCATGTTAACTCGGAATTATGTCTATATCTGATTTATCTGACAAGTTCATATCTAAATTCATCTATACGGGAAAAAAACGCGTCTCTTATTGACCTGATAAAAAAAAAAAAAAAACTTTGTCCATCACCGTCTGTGAACTGTAGTGCACTGTGGCGTGACTCACAGCTTTCAGGACACACACACACACACACACACACTTGACATTCCTGCAGCGCGGCTTCTTCTCCGCTGTGTGGCCTGTCGGTAAATGTCACCGAGCGTCTGGCCGAAGGCTGAAGACGCTCTTTGTGCGGACACTGAAGGGAAGGACTTGTCTGTCCACCCAGGCCCCCAGGGCACAGATTGTGACTTTCTGTGTTTGCCGGGAAGTCGGATGCTCTTTTTTTTTTTGGGTGAAGCCGAAAATAATCTCTTTCTCTGTCTGCTGTTGCCATGTTCTCCTTCCTGACTGTGAATATACCCCTCACTCTAACTTGAATTACAAGCGGAGGATATTTACAACACACACACACACACACAGTGATTTATTCTCGGTGGAGGCGACAGACTTTATTTTGGTGTTTGAATTAGAGTTTATCCAACAAGCATCGCGTAAATCTCCTTTTGTCGAGAGCGGATCACCCGGCTTCCACAGTCCTAAACCCTCGTTTGCTGAATTGTGCGTTTGTGTGTTTTTGTGTGACAGAGAGTCTGTGAGAGAGTTAGATGAAATACCAAGCTACAATCTCATGCATGTGACTCATCAGACTTGTCTTGTCAGGTTTTTACTCTTAGGGGTTACAGACTTTTCTTTTCTTTTAATATAAGTTATACAAACCAGTGACATGCTCATTTTTTGGGGGGGGCGGGGGGGCGGGTTGTGCGACTCCACCCCTGACTTTCCAGGCAGATTAGACTGGCAAGTCTGCATGTGTGAATCTGTGGTTCCACATGATCAACAGACCAAGGAAAAGAGCAAAGATACTGAAGGGAGGGGGGGCTGGAAAGTGTGTGTCGTGCACACACTCACACACACACACACACACACATGTGCACACACACACACACACACACTATACTGAGTAGCTGTGATATTAATGTCAACATAAATAATTCACATAATATATAAACTAAGTTTAGCAGGAGATTTTCTTTTGTTTAATTTCAGCATTTTTTTATTTTTTTTTGCAAATGATGCCATGGAGGTGATTTATAGCCATAGCACTTTTTTTAATATAAAATATGATTTGCTGTATTAAACAGTGACAGGTGAGTCCTGTCACTATATACGCGTTCATGTACCATCATCTGATATATGATTAGCAGATTGTTGCATCAATCTCCACACAAACCTGCTCAGATTATCGCCGCGGGGCTTTAGTTTATTATTATTCCACATTCTCGGAAATCTTGTAAATCTTTGTTGTTTCGGAGACTGTGGAATTTTCCTCCCCACGTTCTGTAAGACTGAATGCGCTGCACGCCCAAGACCAGAGAAGAAAACCAGGGTGTCTTGTCCAGTCAAGTTTTGACGTGCAGACAATCTGCACAGAATGTGTGTGTGCGCACAATAACACACACACACACGCGTGTACGCACATGCGCACACGGCAAACAGCTTGCAGCATTTAGTCAGACCTTGATTGACAGTGCTGAGCGAGGACGATCTGTCTGATTGGGATATAAAGTGACACTGAAAAATGCCTAACCCCAAGGCAGCGAAGGAGAGAGAGAGCCAAAACAAGGGAGGGTCCGGGGCGAGGGAGGAGCGAGGAGCCTCCCTTTGCCTTACAAGCCCCAACAACGGCCACTCCCTGCCCGGGACAGGCACACGCACACACACATGTCAGGCCTGTGATGAACAGCAGGATGCTCAGGAACTTGCCACCCAAGACACAGTGACCCTTTTGTTTCATCTCCTCACATAAACACACACACACACACACACACATATATATATATATATATGCACATAGATCCAAGTCCCACCTTTTTTTTAATTCAGACTCCTCAAGTGTCCCATTTCGCTTTTGTCTTTTGTTTCACGTTAAAACCTCGCTTTGCAGGTTAAGACATGAAAAGCAGCGTATGGGCTCATGTTGACGTTTTTTTTTTGTGTGTGTGTCTCCTCTCCAGCTCTGTTCTCGGAGAAGGTGAGGAACATGTCGCCCGATGAGATCAGGATCCCCCCCGAGCCCCCGGGACGCTGCTCCAGCCAACTGCAGGTACACAATCCAACCTCTTGACACAACAACTAGCACCGCCCTGATTTACACCGCAAAGAAAAAACACACGCTGACCGCTGCTCTCGTCCAGTGAGAGGACTTTTTTTTTTTTTGTTCGTTTGTATCACAAAAAAGTTCAATGGAGAGGGCAAATATTTGGTTGTGGGGTTTTTTTTGTTGTTGAGCGTAAATAGATTGGCCCGGTTGCACAGCATGTGTGAGTTTGCACATTTGTTGCCGTGAATAAACACTTCCCACTTTATCCCACAAAAAAAGAGATGAATACTGGTCATTGAAAATCCTGAATCCAAGTCGCATTTAAAAAAAATAAAATAAAAATAAATAAAAATAAATAAAAATAAATAAAAATAAATAAAAATAAATAAAAATAAATAAAAATAAATAAAAATAAATAAAAATAAATAAAAATAAATAAAAATAAATAAAAATAAATAAAAATAAATAAAAATAAATAAAAATAAATAAAAATAAATAAAAATAAATAAAAATAAATAAAAATAAATAAAAATAAATAAAAATAAATAAAAATAAATAAAAATAAATAAAAATAAATAAAAATAAATAAAAATAAATAAAAATAAATAAAAATAAATAAAAATAAATAAAAATAAATAAAAATAAATAAAAATAAATAAAAATAAATAAAAATAAATAAAAATAAATAAAAATAAATAAAAATAAATAAAAATAAATAAAAATAAATAAAAATAAATAAAAATAAATAAAAATAAATAAAAATAAATAAAAATAAATAAAAATAAATAAAAATAAATAAAAATAAATAAAAATAAATAAAAATAAATAAAAATAAATAAAAATAAATAAAAATAAATAAAAATAAATAAATAAAAAACCTGCTCTTCACGTTCAAGTGAATCATTAAGTTCCGCTTGTTCCCCCTCCGGGCCTCAGAAATGAATTCCCGTGGCTCCATAAATCTTGAGACTCGCCCTCTGTAATTAAAGCAGCACGCAGTAGCAGCACTGTCGTCTTCTTCTTCTTCTTCTTCTTCTTCTTCTTCTGACGGTGTAGAAATGTCCCGCTCGCCTACACGTGATTCATTTCACGGCGAGGTGGACGAGGCAGGTCAGGACACACAGCTGACTTCAGTAAGTGAACAGCTCAGCAGTATCCACCACCACCACCACCACCACCACCCGTCTGCTCACCCCACCTACCAGGTGAACATCTAATGACTCACCTTCACCAGGGCTGCCTGGATATCCCTGCCCTCCGGCCACGGAGAAGCAGGAACACGCATAAGCTTAGAAAGTCATTTTAAATCTTTTTCCCCCCCCCCCTTCATTTCACAACAGTATCCGTGTTGTGGACAGTTTCCAAGTTCTGTCATTACGCCGTGACCCTGGCATTAGAACACGCCACCGGCTGTCAGTTCATCCAACTCAGCCCTGAGGCCGACTTTTCATCTCCCCTCGAGCCATAAAAAAAGAACCATTTTAAAGATATTTTTTTCCATCCTCAATTATTTAAATCACTTATCAACCGAAATGCCACATTTAAATTTAAAACATGTAAAATGTCATATTTGAGAATAACAGGAGCCGTATTTTCTCACTTCTCCCCTCTCTGGTCCACGTTGGGTCTTTGTTGAACTTTGGTTGTCAAATATTTCCCAGCTGTCCCGGGAAAAACGAGACGCTCAATGGGCCCTTTCACACCGGACTCGTGTTTGTCTCTTCATCGTTTTTGTTTTTTGTTTTTTTTTATGACAGGAGAAGATCCACAAGCTGTACGAGAGGAAGCTCCACGGAGAATTTGACACAAACCACTGCATCCAGAAAAAGAAAGAGTTCAGAAACCCCAGGTCTGTGTCGCATCCAGACATCACACACCCAAACCAACGCACACTATGTTCCGTTTACACACACGGTGCCAGAATCACTTTTTCATCACGTGTGTTTTTCTTTTTTTCAGTATTTACGAGAAGCTCATCCAGTTTTGCGGTATAGATGAGCTGGGAACCAACTACCCTAAAGATATGTTTGATCCTCACGGCTGGTCAGAAGACTCTTATTACGAATCTCTGGGTGAGACGCTGTATTTTCCTTCTCTTCTATCTGTGTGATTACACCTCCTGCTCACTGTCTCGGGTCTTTCTTTTTTTTTTTTTTTTTTTTCTCTAGCCAAAGCCCAGAAAGTGGAGATGGACAAACTGGAGAAAGCCAAGAAGGAGCGCACCAAGGTGAGAATAACAATCACAAACAAAAATCACCCAAAAAAAAAAAAAAATATTCATTTTCTGAGTGTACTGCGTCAAAGGGGCAAGTCTCCACCGGCTTCACTTATTTTCTTTTCTTCTCTTTTCTTTTTCTTTGCCTCCTCCATCAGACTCGCGCACAAATCAACACTGCCAAGTCCTACTCTTTTTACACCTGAGTCTTAAGCACTGAGTTTCGGGCTATTTTTATAATTTAGCTATTTCCTTTTTCTTTCTTTTTTTTTTTAAAGGATTCAGATTTAATAAACAAGTCGGAGCATCACGTGATGCGCGCTGCTATCATCAGCAGCCGCATCGTTCCAGCTGCTGCACCTTAGTCAGATATTGGACTTGAATGAACATGTACCCGGCAGAGGCTGTTCTGTTATTTTTCCATGTGAAACGCAGTCGGTGGTATGCAGGCTACAGTAATGGGAGAATAAAAAAAAAAAAAAAAAGAGAGACAAAGACTCACAATGTGCTCCTGAGCGTCATCTCACTCACTGCACCAGGATTTTATATCATATATATATATCAATGTGTGTGTGTGTGTGTTTTGTAGATTGAGTTTGTCACTGGGACGAAGAAGGGCTCCATCCCCCCCAACGCGGCCGCCTCCACCGCCAGCAACACCTCCACCACCACCGCCACAGGTAAACACCCACCAACGCTTCAGGGCCAGTTGGTGTTTCAAATAAAAACCTGAAGCATTCTGCTTTAAAAAAAAAAAAAAGGTCAGCAGGCCATGCAATATTTACACAACACAGCACAATACTGTCACACAATACTGTGCACTCGAGGGGTGGGGGCGGTGGTTGACCTGAGTGAATTCATTCATTAAAACCATAGATAAATAAGATTATATTCCTTAAAAATAAAGATCAATATATGTTGTTAATATTGAATGAGTAAATAAGCAAATAGGACCAAAAAAAAAAAAAAAGACAAGAAATTCGAAAATATTATTGTGAAATATTGAAAAACTTTCACATGGAAATCCATGACTCATAATAACAACAATAATGAACTTTTAATCCACCACAGTTATTTCCACTGTGCCGCATCAACTCTTCAACAGCAGAAACAATGTGCAACGAATGTGCATTCAGTGTTGCTCACTGAAGCGTGTGAGCTTTAACAAATGTGTTGCACCCCTAAATTATTAAAAATAAACGTAATTTATTATTTTTTTCTGAAAAAAAAACGATTTTAAATTTCGCTTACATCCCAGTCGACGAGCGTGCGGCCTCTGCTCTCCCAGTTTTTGATGGGAATCAGTGGAATGGTGCGAAACCAGTGGCAGCAGGTGTGAGTGGTGCATCTTCTGCAGGGAAAAAAAACGTGTGGTTGTGTGGAAGCAGGAGAGGAACAGGAAGCGCGACACAAACACACACACACACACACACTCACACACTCACACATGTGTTCACTCTCAATCAGCAGACGCCCAGAAGAGGAAAAGCAAGTGGGACTCGGCCATCCCCGTGACCCTGGCCCAGCCCACCCTCATCACCACCAGCGCCACGCTGCCCGCCGTGGTCTCCGTGACGACCACGGCCAGCGGCACCAAGACCACCGTCATCTCTGCGGTGGGCACCATCTTGAAGAAAGCCAAGCAGTGATGAGGGACGCCTGCTCTATTTCACTTTCCTATCTGTGGAAAAAGACGCAGGGCGAGGACGCGTGGGACTGATGGCCATTTGGTGGGACGGCCTCCAAATGTCCTCTGCTCCACATGGACAAAGACTTGACTGCATTCTGTCTCTGGGATTGGAATATTTGAACTACAGCATCATACAGACTGGCGTGTAGATGGAACACGTCTGTGTGTGTGTGTAAAAAAAAAAAAAATCCTAAACCTGTTAGAAATAATCTGAAATGTTTTTATTTTTATTTTTATATATATCCCTAGATCCGGTCCACGTAACATGCCACCTTTAGCAGCAAGTCCAAGATGTGCGTTGTTTTTTTTTTGTTTTTCAACGTTTTATTTTTCTTCATCAGCAGATTCTCTGGAGATTTTTTTTTTTTTACATGTGTACATATGGTATGTATTGATGACAAGGTGAATAAACGGATCAGAAGTTGCCTTTTCATTTGGATTTAGTGATTATCTTTTTCGCTAAATTAAAAAAATGACCCTCAATTTTAAAAATGTGGTTTAAAAAAAAAGACTTCCGTAAAAGTTTATTTAGAGGACAAAGAAAGTTGCAAAGAGGATTTCAAGCCGTTACACATACAGTCCTGCCGCTGATGGACATGTTCTCATATCGCATAACGTGTTTCTGCAGAGCCTGGAATTTAAATATGGGAAAAAAAAAATAACTCAGTCCATGTTCCAGACATCTGTCTTGACATATCATGCTCAGGTGTATGAGGATGGAGAACGCAACATTGTCTCGGAAATCACTGGATCAATACCGGGATTAATCAATGTAAAAAAAA
>JAFBJU010000346.1:421998-443483 GCA_016785305.1 Colistium nudipinnis | reverse complement strand
TGTGTGTGTGTGTGTGTGTGTGTGTGTGTGTGTGTGTGTGTGTGTGTGTGTTTGTGTGTGTGTGTGTGCAGCTCAAGGAGGGATCAAGTCACAACACACTCAGTCGTATTCACTCAGTTGCTCTGAGTCTCACTGTCATTCATATCTCTCTCCTTATAAACTCTTGCACACACACACACATACTCAGACTCACTCACACACACTCAGAGACACACACACACACACACACACAGACTCAGGGGAATCGGAGGTTGAATAAGTCACCATTTAAACGGGCAACGCAGGAAGGAGAAGGAGAAAGAGAAAAGATACCGAAGAAAAAAAACGGGAAGTTTTTCAGTTTCTTTTTTTTTTTTCTTTTTTCTTTGGAACCGTGAACTTTTTCCTCCTCAGGTGGATACAAACACAAACTTTTACCAAACTCTTGGGTCAGACAAAGCAAAAAAAAAAAAGGATTTTTTTTTTATTATTATTTATTTACTGTTGGACTTTTGGACTTGGCCCCGGCTCGGAGCGCAGTAAGAGGTTTGTTTGATAAGTAATCTCTTTACTTACCCCTCCATTTCCTTCATTTCCTCCATTGTTTCCAGTGCACTTCTCCTTTTTCACGCTTTCTTCCTAGCTTTGGTAAAAAAAAAACAAAAAAAAAAACGTGATTATTGTGCTTTGGCTTTATATTTAACTCACTTGAGTCAGGTGAAGGAGCTGTAAAGTGCATTATATAATTTCATATTTCACCACGTGGTTGCAGGAGTGCACGGAGCTGTGGGCAGATGAGGATTTATTTCCATTTATTTATTTATTACTTTTTTTTTCTACTATTCTCACTTTCTTTGTGTTGTTGTGGCTTTTTTTTTTTTGGAGAGAGATACAGTAGCTTCACCCAAGTGAATTGCTGTGATTTAGTTGTCAGAGGCAGGACCACCCCCCTTTTCAAATCTATCGCTACCCCCCCTGAGTTGGGATGTCAGGACGGGGACAGACCCACGCCCAGCTGCGGTATGTTCACCTGGCAGACGTGTGCTTTTCGGCGCAGACATTGAACTCTGGAGCCCAACGTTTTCAACCTCCTGTTATTTTGCTCCTCAGAGGCATTTAGACCAAAGAGGAGCCTGAGGGACTCACGTCTATTTCCAGCCTTTTTTGGAAAGCTGTAATTTGTGTCTCCCACTTTGTTGTCAGTGTCGTTAACGCCTGGTGAACTCTTTGATTTGGTCCGAGGAGGAGCACGAACCCAAAGTGCTTTTTTCTCTCTCTCTCTCTTTCTGCCCAGCTCGTATTCCATGTTGCATGCTGGGAGAATAGGAGCCGGTCTGTTTGCTTCCCTCTTTCTTCTCCTGACCCTCCTGCTGGTCTGTGATTTATGTGACACCTCATGTCACGCACACACACACACACACACACCTGTAGTCTCACAGTCAAGTGCTAAGGATCCCTTCCCATGTGTTTTCAGGCCTTGTTTTTGAAAACTTGGACAGGTCACCCTCTCGCCTGGAGGAGAAATTCCTCCTCCGGGCTGTAAATCGTTATTTTGCTCCCCGCGCACTGTGACACAGTTTGCTGCCCACCCGGACAAATGACTGAGGCATCTCATGCCACATAGTGCCCTTTGTTCTCTCGCCACCTCTCTCTTTTTTTTTTTCTCTCGCAGCATCCTGTTTAGCTGATGTTTTCCACAGTCAAGATTCCAGCATTAAAATGATATGTATATATATATTTTTTTGGAAGAATCTAACCAACAGGGTGCCAGGGATATTCCCAGGTCCCACCCTGTATTTGCCTCGTCCTCGTCCTTGTCATGTCTCAACTGGTTCCGGACACCCTTCCTCTGTCTCGAATCTCGAATTTAAAACGTTGCTAGAGGCGTGAAGAGCCCAGATATGGAAAGACAATGAAAAGGCTCAAATTGCAAATTAATGACATCATCCGACCATGCACATTCCTGTCTCCTACCCCCAGAGAGAGAGGAGAAAATAAATTCATTTGGGATGCTCGCGATGTTAGAATGTCACATCCGATTTTGAATAGGGACATTTTGCAAAAATCACAGTCTACTACATAAAAAAAACGAAACATTTTCTTGTGTAGATTGACGGCATTTAAATTATTATCATTTTTTAAAAAATCTGATAGATCTTTGGCGGCCTCTCGGGTTCACAGCTTCAAAGGGAAGGCGAAGGGAGTGTCTGGGCCTGTTCACTTTCTCCGTGTTTTAAAGGGCAGGCGGTTCAGGTTACACCTCCGTCTGTGGAGGGTAAAAAATCTGGAGGGAGCCCTGTGTGTGTGTGTGTGTGTGTGTGTGTGTGTCGTGCAGGTATGTACGTGTATGTGAATATGTTTATGTGCTTATGTTTCTGTTGAAGGGAGGAGATGGGGAGATGGATGTTGCATCTCTCCGTGGGCGTCGGGCTTCTGCTCGTCCTGTTGACCAACTGTGGCGTTGAAGGTGAGGAAGACAAAGGTCACGTGCAAACACACGCGCAGATGCGCGCGCGCACACACACACAAGCATTTACACAACGTCCCATTCACCCGCAGTCATCAGGGGAAATGTGGGGGTCCCTTCAACAGGTGACGTCCGAAACGTCCTGAAATCCAGAGTCACCTTTATTCCATATCATTATTATTCATATTTCTCTATTTGTTCTTGAATATGTTTAAAATATATGACAAATGTGAAAGCAAGAGATTTCAAGTTTTTTCGTATTTTATTTTATTTATTTTTTAAATAAGGAGCTTGTATACACAATGCAATATTTCATGCCTTTTTCGAACATTTTTATTTCTTTAGTTCCGCCGTTTTTGCCATGTCTCGTGTGTTTTTTTCTTCTTCCCACCTTGTGAACCACGCTGGGATTCTTTCTCTCTTTTCCTCAGGGAACTATTGCTTCGAGGCCCGGGCCAAGAGCTGCTCCGAGTGCCTGCAGGCCGGGACGGGCTGCGCCTACTGTCCCGATGAGGTGAATCACTGCCACGGCTGCCACTTACTGACGTGACGCAATTAAAAAAAAAACTTTTATCACAAACTTCATGTCCCTGAACAGATTTGAATGTGCATCTTGGAGTAGTGTTTTCATTCTTGGATGGCGAATGGGCTGATGTGCACATTCATTTGTAGAGTTACAGTGCAAATAATAATAATAATAATAATAATAATAATAATAATATATATATTTTGGGATATTTCAAATGAAAGGAAATAGATCCACTGCACTAACCTTCGGGCCTGTTTTCTCCATGAAGCCCTCCTTCATGAAGTTCCTGGTCAGTTTGGGAACCAGCTGGAAACCAAAATTATAATTATAACAACAATAACAATAATAATAATAATAATGATTATTATAATAAACTCTATGTCACTTCCTGTTCACACAGACCTTTAATGGCCCTCGCTGCGACCAGAAGGCCAACATCCTCGCGCACGGCTGCCGTGCTGAGGTGGTGATCACCGCTCAGAGCTCTCAGGAGATGGAGAGGGTAACGCTCAGCTCCTCTTTTTTTCTCCTTTCCATCAAACAAAAAAAAAATACAAATAATCCCCCCCCCCCCCCCCCCCCCCCCCCCCCCCCCCCCCCCCCAAAAAAAAATACAAATAACCCCCCCCCCCTCCCCCACTCCCCCACTCAGGCCTACCGGATCGACACCAGCCTCTCGCAGTCTCAGGTGTTTCCGCAGCAGATGAGCATGACCTTCCTGCCCGGCGAGGAGAAGGAGGTGGACATGGAGGTGTTCGCTCCCACCACGGGACCCCTGGATCTCTACATCCTCATGGACTTCTCCAACTCCATGGCCGACGATTTGGACAACCTGAAGAAGATGGGCGAAGAGTTGTGTGAGCCGCTTTGAAGCCGCGTCCGTGGTGTGCCGTTGTTGTCCAGCCGCTTTTCCCCACGTTATACTGACGGGATGTGTGTGTGTTGTGGTTTGATCTCCCCGCAGCTCGGGCGGTGCGAAAGCTTTCCGACAACTACACCATCGGCTTTGGGAAGTTTGTGGACAAAGTGATCGAGCCCCAGACTGACATGAGACCGTCAAAGTAAAGGCACAAACGCACACGGAGTAAAAAATCAAAATAGCTCGGAAGGGTGGACACTTCAAATAGTCCCTCGTCTTCTGTCTCCTTCGCTTCCTCAGACTCAAGCAGCCCTGGCCCAACAGCGACCCTCCGTTCTCTTTCCAAAATGTCATCAAGCTGACCTCCAACGTGGTGGACTTCTCCACCAAGCTGCAGAAGGAGAGGATATCCGGCAACCTGGACGCTCCGGAGGGAGGCTTTGATGCCATGTTGCAGGCTGCAGTCTGTGGGGTCGGTGTTTCAGCATCTCATTGCGTCTTTTACCCACAGTGCAACACTGACTAAGCGTTGCACGGGTGGGAAAGGATTCGTCGAAAGGAGTCTGGGTGGACATTAAAAAAAAAAGTTCACGTTTGCCAACGTGAATCACAATCACTGTGTATTACTTAAATCAGTTGTAATAATAATAATAATAATAATAATAATAATAATAATAATAATAATAATAATAATAATAATAATAATAATAATAATAATAATAATGTTATTCGTATTAATAATCTATATATATATATATATATTTATTATTTATACACTATTATAATTATTACATAAGTGTAATATTTACAGCTGGTCTCCAGATGGACAAAAAAGATGATGGTGCTTCTAGAAATCTTTGAAATGATTAATAATTATTGCGTCTTTCAATTTTCCTTTTTTTTTTATCTTACTCACATTATTCTCTAATATGAGACGTGTATCTCCTGCTGTAACTCTACCTTTCCAGGACAAGATCGGTTGGCGAGAACACAGCACGCATCTGCTGGTGTTCTCCACCGAGTCGGCCTTCCACTACGAGGCCGACGGTGCCAACGTGCTGGCTGGGATCTTGGATCGCAACGACGAGAAGTGCCACCTGGACGCGGTGGGCAAGTACACGGAGGACACCAATCAGGACTACCCCTCCATCCCCATGCTGGTCCGAGCGCTGGACAAGAACAGCATCATCCCCATCTTCGCCGTCACCAACCACTCCTTCACCTACTACAAGGTCAGACGGTGGTCCGCTTTTCATATGGCCGACGTGAAAGGCCTGAAAATCTGAGGTCAGAGTGGAGAATTATTTAATGTATTTTATTTATTTTTTGGGCGCAGAAACTGCAAGAGTATTTCCCCATCGCTGAGGTGGGCCTGCTGCAGGAGGACTCCTCCAACATCCTGGATGTCATCAAAGGCGCCTTCCAGAATATCCGCTCTAAGATGAGCGTCCGTGCAGAGGACAGACCCAAGGCCTTCGAGGCTCAGTTCCTGAACAGCGCCGGGCAGCTGGTCGAATACGGAGCCTTTAAATTCACACCCGGAGCTATCGTAAGAGACGAAATGAGACCGAAACGAATCATTTACGCAGACACGTGAATCACATTTTTGAGGAAGTTGGAAGCATCTGCTCAAATTTGCTTTTGGATTATGAATTAGAAAAAAAATTCCACACTGCTCCCTATGTCCCAAAATAGGAAATGATTGCTAAGTTATTAAAACCTCGTTTTCTGGCTGTGCTGCTATTACAGCTCCATTCTTTTCCTGCACACACACACACACTCTAAAACACTTGCTTTGTGCGTGTGTGCGTGTGCGTGTGTGTTCCCCAGGGCAAGTTCAAGATGCGCCTCAAGGCCCAGAGGACGATCGACGAGACGCCCGTCTGTGCGACGGCCACGGACGAAAAGGCCGGAACGGTGAGAGTCAAACCCACGACCTTCAACGCCGCCTTAAACCTGAAGGCCGCGGTTTTGTGTCCAACCTGCGCTTGCGAGAAGGTAGATACAAGCACACGCACACACACACTCGCAGATTTACACAACGACACACTCTGTGGGACACCGGGCTCCTCTCTCTGTCCTTCCAGACTCCCGTCCTCAAAGCGCCCAGATGCTTCGGCAACGGAGACCTGGTGTGTGGAAAGTGCAGCTGTTTTAAAGGCTGGTGAGGATTTTTATTTATGGATCAATCCCTTGAAATTGTGTGAAGAGATGGAGGTCACTTTAAAATCGATAAAACCACAAAAATGTCCTTCCTTCCTTATCTCCCAGGCAGGGCGCGTTCTGTAACTGCTCGGCCACTTCGTCGGCCCTGGACACCAGCCAGTGCGTCGGCGAGGGCATAAAGGAGCCGTGTTCGGGCCGCGGCGAGTGCCTGGCGTGCGGGACCTGCGTGTGCTACAACCCGGATCAGTTCGAGGGACCCTACTGTCAGTACGACAGGACGCAGTGCCAGAGGTTCGGGGGCTTCCTCTGCAACGGTGAGTGCGTTTTTTTTTTTTTTGCGGAGAAAAAAATGCTGACACACACACACACACACACACAGACGCACACGCACGCTTCTTTGACCCCTTGCGCTTTCCTCCCCGCAGACCGTGGCTCCTGCATCATGGGTAGCTGTGCGTGTAAAGAGGGCTGGGAGGGAAACGCCTGCGAGTGTCCCAAGAGCAACCAGACCTGCCTGGACAACAAGGGGGTGAGTGTGTCGTTGTGTTACTCATGTGTGTCAGCGTGTCACACAGTAGAGCCTGATGGTGTTGTTTTTTTTCTTTCTGTTTCAGGGCATCTGCAACGGGCGAGGCAAATGCGTGTGTGGCCGCTGCGAGTGCCTGAACACGGATATGCAAATGACTGAAACCTGTGAGCCAAATTTTGCGGTGAGTCAATAAAATCCTTATTGCGCGCGCGTGTGTGTGTGTGCGTGTGCGTGTCAAATGTTCAGCGTCAGATAGATCTGCCATGTGTGTTTGTGTGTGTGCGTTTAGTCCTCCCATGGCGCGTGTGAGGCCACCAGAAGTTGTGTCCAGTGTCGAGCCTGGAAGACGGGGAACAATCCCGACTGCGATAGCTGCCCCTACAAAATTGTCATGGTGGATGAACTCAAAGAAGGTGAGGGCCCACTTATGCTCGTACTCACCTCGCCCTTCTGTGAGGTCGTGGTGGACTCCTAATGATGCATTGTGGGCTGTTGTTTCTCAGCGGGCGCGGTGCTTGACTCGTGCAGCTTCCGCGATGAGGACGATGACTGTACGTACCACTACACCGCAGAAAACCCCAAAGATCCAAAGGAGGGAATCCTGGAGATCCAGGTCCTCAAAAAGAAAGGTGGATATATATATATATATACAGCATATAATAGACATTTTAGTCAGATCATTGATGTAATTATAATAAATTGGTGATTCATTGATGAATTGATGTTATAGTGTCGAAAATATGATCATTTATTTGACATTATATATCAAAAAAATTATTAGATGAAATCTTAGATCATTTGGTTGTATTTGTGTTTTACTTTTCTTTATTTATACCAAAGTTGATGGATAAAATGGAAAATATAATTATTATTTTACACGTGTCTCGTGTCCCCTCAGACTGTCCCCCTGCCAGCCTGCTGTGGCTGCTGCCTCTCCTCCTCTTCCTGTTGTTGCTGCTGGCTCTGCTGCTGCTCTGCTGCTGGAAATACTGCGCCTGCTGTAAAACCTGCTGCCAGGTACAAACACACACACACACACACACACACAAATAAGTTTAGATTTTAAGTCACCTCTTCTGAGTCATCTTTTTTTGTCCTGAAACAGAGCTGCCTGGCCCTGCTGCCTTGCTGTCGCAGAGGTAAGACGCGTGTCACAGCGCTACCGCTGCAGAGCCTCCACGCTGCGACCTTTGACCTCACTTGGTGTTTTTTTCTTTTTGTGCAGGTCGCATGGTCGGCTTCAAGGAGGACGAGTATCTGCTCCGGCAGTCTCGGCTCACCTCCGACCACCTGGACACGCCGATGGTGAGGACCGGCCCGCCCAAAGGAACCGACGTGGTCCGCTGGAAGGTGACGGATAACGTGCACCGAGGAGCCAACCACCCCCAGGCCCTGATAAAGCCTAATCCTAAAGAGAGCAGTGAGTGAAAGTATTTATTATTATTATTATTATTATTATTGTTATTGTTGTTGTTATTATCATCATCATCATTATTATTATTATTATTATTATTATTATTATTATTATTATTATTATTATTATTATTATTATTATTATTATTATTTATCTTATTTTAAATTTTTTTAGTCCAGTTCCCGGTCTCCCTGCGGCTCAACCGCCTGTTTTCGGAGAATCTGTCTCGTCCAGAATCCAGAGACGCAGAGCAGCTCCGCAAGGAAGTTTCTGACAACGTGAGTGTGTGTCTGTTGTTCGGTGAGCATGTGTGTGTGTGTGTGTGTGTATTAAATGTGAGTGTGATGAATGTTTTTTTTTTTTTTTTTCTTCCATCCAGCTCAATGAGGTTTACAAACAGATTCCCGGAGCCCAGAAGGTGCAGAAGACGGCTTTCAGGTAACATGCAGATGTTGTCATTTTAAGACAAATAAAACAGAAATAAAAAATGATCGGCTTGATCAATAATCAATGCTTCTTTTTTTTTTCTTTTTTTTTACAGAATGCAGAGAAATGCCGGGAAAAGGTAAAACAACGCAAATCAAGTCCACACAGAGTTGATTGTATATTCCAGGAACCAAAGGTCATGCGTGTCTGACCTCTCTGCTGCTGCTGCTCCCATTGTCTCCAGGCAGGACTTCACCATCATGGACACCGTCCTGTCTGCTCCTCGCAGCAGCTACCCTGACATCGTCAAACTCACGGAGAAGAACGTCCAGTCCGGAAACTTCCGTGACCTCAAAGTGGTTCCTGGCTACTACACCGTGGCCACGGACAGAGGTGCCAAAAACAATATTCGGCCGATGGCGATTTCCACTGAGCCGCTTTTGTCCGGTTTAGTAACATGTGGGCTCTTCCTCTGGCAGAGGCCGCGGGAGCCGTGGAGTTCCAGGAGGGGGTGGAGTCCCTGGACGTCCACGTGCCGCTCTTCGTCAAGGAGGAGGACGACGACAAGAAGCAGCTGCTGGTGGAGGCCGTGGACGTGCCGCTGGGCATCGCCGAGATCGGAAAGCGCCTGGTCAACATCACCATCATCAAGGAGCACGGTGAGGAAATGGCCAGACTTCGAATGTGAAGATATGAAACTTCACCATGGCTCACGCGCGCGTGGATGCTCCTCGTTCTCCTCCACAGCCACCAGCGTGTTCTCCTTCCTCCAGCCGGCGTACACGTACAGTCGCAGTGACGCCGTGGCCAACATTCCCATCAGCAGAGAGATCCTGGAGGACGGTCGCACCCAGGTCACGTACCGCACGCGGGACCTCACGGCCAAGGACAAAAAGGTGAGCGGGTGGCTTCTTTTTTTTCCAGTTTGTGTCTCCTGCCCACACGTTGACCTCCTCCTCCTCCGCCGATGATGCGTCGTAGGATTACGTGACCGTGGAAGGAGACCTGACCTACAACCCCGGGGAGACCCAGAAGATCGTTCCCGTGCGTCTGCTGGAGCTGAGCGAGAAGGACGGCCTCCTGGAGGACAAGCAGGTGCGGCAGTTTGTGATGGACCTCAGTAACCCGCGGCAGGGGGCCAAACTGGGACGCTACCCCAGAACCACCGTCACCATCGCAGACCAACCAGGTGAAAGGACAGGAGAATTTGGAAAAAGGAGTATCAGCTGTGCTCAGAGCTAAAGTTTGGATTATTAATGTTTAACTTTTTATTTTTGAAATCCAGAACCCAGCGTGATGATGTTCAAAAAGGGCACGCAGAGCTTCAGCGCCGCCGACCCGACCTACAACATCCCGGTGGTCCGCACCCGGAACCAGGACAGCCCCGCCACGGTGAAGTGGCGCACCAAGAAGGCCCAGCGCTTCGAGCTGTCCGGCCCGCTGAAGTTCGCCCCCGGGGAGACGGAGAAGAACATCGTGATCGACCCCAAGAGCCATCCGGGTCCCATCCAGCCAGAGACCTTCCAGCTGGAGCTGTTTGACCCCAGTCCCAACGCCTCCATTGGAGACAGGAAGACCACCATTGTCAATGTCACAGATGGAGGTGAGACACAACGGGTGACCAAAAAAGAAAATAATAATAATAATAATAATAATAATAATAATAATAATAATAATAATAATAATAATAATAATAATAATAATAATAATAAACGTTATTTGTATTGCACCTTTCACATTTGAAATGCAGTTCAAGGTGATTTACAATATAAATAAATAATACATTCAAATTACATGCATACATTACATAACATAAAATGGTCAAAAAATGGACGGAATGCCATAAAAAGGAAAATGAAACACACCTGATAAAACAGGGGATTGTTCCAAATTAGATTAGTTCTGCATCCTGGGTTTTTTTTTTTACATCCTGCGCCTTTCTTTCCACCCTGCAGTTCCCAAATCAAATGAGGGTGCCCATTTGCAGCAGAAGGGCTTCATAAGCCAGAAAGCCACGTCGCCAGGCGGTCTCCTGCTCGCCCCAGGAAACCCCAGAGCCAAAGCAACTGGACCCAGAAACATCCGCCTCAACTGGGACCCTCCTCCTGGTAGCCCCATGGGGTACAAGGTATCACCCACCATCATTTACCTGTGTTTTTCTTTCTTTATTTATTTTTTTATTTGACATAATACTGGGATGTTATGTGCATTGTGTGTGCGTGTAGGTGAAGTACTGGATCTACGGGGACCCGGAAGAAAACGCAGAGGTGTTGGATGTGAAGACGCCTCAGGCGGAGTTGACCAACCTGTACCCGTACTGTGACTACGAGATGCGGGTGTGCGCCTACAATGCTATGGGCGACGGCTACAACACGGACATGATCCCCTGTCAAACGCTGGAGGACGGTAATCAAATATAACAGATAAAACTGTCAAAATGTTTTTTGTTTCGAGCGGTTTAACCACGAGAACTGGGTTTCACCAACTGCTCCTAAATCCATCGCTGAGTGTGTGCAGCATCTGCTCAACATCTGTGGTTGCATCACACTTTCTTTTTTCTTTTTGCTGCCTGCATGCAAGATATGTGTATTTAAATCAGGAGAAAACCTCACACTTGCGCTATAAATGATTATTTCCTTCAGTGCCTGGTGAGCCGGGACGTTTGGCCTTCAACGTCATCAGTCCCACCGTCACTCAGGTCAGCTGGGCGGAGCCCGCAGAGACCAACGGCCTCATCACGGCCTATGAGGTCATCTACACACCCATCAATGACGAACAGAGTAAGAGTCCCACCTAAAATAAAGAAAATACATATATATACATATATATATATATATGTATATATATGTTTGCATGAGGGAATTTTCCATAATCTTCTAATGTTCTCTCACAGAGCCAGTGGGCGCGGCCAAGAAAGTCAAAATCGACAACCCCAAGAAACGCATGCTGCTGATCGAGAACCTGCAGAGAGCGCAGACCTACCAGTACAAGGTCCGCGGCAAGAACAGCGTGGGCTGGGGCCCCTTCCGGGACGCCACCATCAACCTGGCGTCCCAGCCGGCCAGACCTCTGTCCAGTAAGTGGTCGGGGATCACAACACAACTCTGGAGCCACGGTGTGGAAATGTTGTTTTCTCAGAGAAATAATAAGAATACATTGATTTCCGTTCCCCACAGTTCCCATCATTCCCGATATTCCCATTGTGGATGCGGAGGCCGGGGACGAGTACGACAGCTACCTGATGTACAGCAACGAGGTGCTGAAGTCCCCCGCGGGCTCCAAGACGCCCAGCGTCTCCGGTGATGGTGGGTACCCAGAGGGCCACGGTGGAAACTCACTGTGTGCACCTGTGTGTGTGTGTGTGTGTTGTTCTCAGGCTTTTTTATATATTTTTTGGGGCTTGGTCAAGATGCATGTGACTGCCAGGTTTCCCCCCCCCTCCACTGTGAGCTATGGCTGAAATACGGATCCAATTATTTCACTTCTAAATCCCTCACTACTCCCTTGGCGCGCTGCCTCTTTCCAGGCAGCCACTATGATTCTTTGCTATATGAGCTGTGGTGCCCTGGCGCTGTCAAAAAGCGAGTGGGTGGGGAAGAAAAAAAATCCTCCCAACATGTCAATACGTCACACACTCTTTCCTCTTCTATTTTTCTGTGTGAAATGCCCTGAAGAGGATATTTCCTCATTTTCAGGGAGAGTTGTGGAGCTCCGCAATGGCTCATTTCACGGCTCTGCCTTTTTTATTTATTTTTTTATTTCTTTATTTTTATCACTTCCATCTGGCAGCCACTGCTGTTCCTGCAGGCGAGGCAAAAATCGGCCTCCGGTGCATCTGTAGATGTCTGCAGTGGAAATGTTTTACCATCACAATCCACAAGCCCCGCCCTCGTTTGAATCCGCTGTCCCACCGGTGCTTTGCTGCAGCCTGTGCTCTGAGTTTTGGCAGAAAGACAATGATGCTGCTGCTCTTCCTCCGGACGTTGTGGACTTCTATGATATAAACAATATATGCATATATATATATACAGTGTATATATACAGTATACGTATATTATTTAATACCATGTCCCATGAATGTGTTTGAGCTTTTCTAATTTTGAAAAGTATTTTATAGTTTAGAAAAAAAATTGGAAAAACAACAACTTCTTCGCCTGCTTGCCTCCACCCTATGACCCCCCCTTCCCCCATAATGCAAGGCTGGAAATTTGTCAAGTTGGTGGGCTCCAACCTTGACCTGCGTCAGGTGTCGTGGAAAAAGCAGGTGGACGTCATCGCCAGTCGCCTCAGCACAGACACAGAGAGTGCAGACGAGGGCCTCCTCCGCCCAGGCCCCGCCCACACACCGCTGCCAGGTGAAGACCTCCTCCATCAGACCCACAGATAAACAGCGAGGCCTGTGATCCAATCAGACTCATTTACCATGGGGCCTAATCATTCCATTTCGGGGGCTTGCGTCCTTGCCGTCCTCCCCCACCCCCCAGATCTGTCCTCCACCTCCATCAGGACCATTGGCATCAACTGCCCCGCCTCCAGTTGATGATCGGGGAGGCTCTGCATGTCCTCTCTCCATCCCCCTCAGGAGGTTGGGATGTGGAGGCTTTATTCACTGTGTGTGTGTGTGTGTGTGTCTGTGTGTGCGTGATGGGTTTCAGTAACGCCACCTTTTCCACCATTCCAGCTGTTTTTCATCTTGCCACGTTGAACGTTCAGCAGGCTGCAGGTTCTTCACGTGTTCCACCAGCAGTAGATGAATTTAAGCAGCAGGTGTTTAAATCTGCAGTTGGAGACACGTCCATGTCGGCACTTTCAGAATACTTGCAAGTTCTGTGGGAAACCAGAAGAGAAACACAGAGTGTTACAGCTGCAGTTGAATCCCTCTTGATATACCTAATATAATGTAAATGCATTCACGGCTCTCAGATTTTTTCATTATTTGCGATTTATGTGACACAACCAGTTAAGAATCAACATTTGAAACTAAAATATCTGCAGGTTGATATCAAAATTCCAAAAAAAGGAAAATCTCCAAATTGCGTTTGATGTTTAGAAATTAATTGAACACATATTTTCTTTTTGAAAAAATAGGACTTTCAAACATCATGTGATTGAAAACACAAGAGAGACACAATTTTGCGCCAATATAAAGACTGTTTGTAAAAAAAATAAAAAATGCAGCTGTGACACTCTTTGCCTGAAGGTGGCGCTGTTTTTATGTGCCACAGGTCATACAGTGCTGGTGCTTCCTGTCTGTAGGCCGGTGGAGCCTGGTTTTTCTGGTTCTTCACCTCCGCCTCTCTTCCTCCGTCCGTTGACTTTTTTTTTTTTTTGCCTCCCGCCTGTCTCACAGATTTCATGACGAACGGGAAGTGGGAGCAGAACTTCCTGTTCCCAGGAGGCTCGGCCACGCGCAACCTCTCGGCGTCGTCCTCCCCTATGTCCACCCTGAGCTCCAACTACAGAGGAGGAGCCGGCGGCTCCTTCACCACCGAACACACCACCAGCTACATGTCCGGAGGAGGTGAGGTGGCGCTGAGGGGAAATAAAAAGAACCACGTCAGGTGGTCTTTAACTTGTTCTCGTCGCCGTTGTAGGGAGCTCTCGTATCGGAGGAGGTGGATTACACACCACGGACGTCATCATGAGGAAGCGCTCGGAGAGCCGAGGTTACGCCGAGGAAAACATCCGGGACTCCATCGTCATGGGAGACGTGTCCGGCAAGTTCCCAGATCTGGGTGAGAAGACCTCAGCGGGTTTATTCTGGAGTTTTAAAAAAAGCTTTTAGTTTGGAGAAGATGAATTAAGATGCATGAGGCCGACAGCTGGGTTGTTTGGTCGTTTGGGGCTCTTGGCTGCACAGCAGGAGCTATGCTGACTATCGCTGTCCCCCCCCCCCCCGATCCCCGTCCCCCCCTCCTGCCCCATCTTTCCTCCATTTATTTTATTTTATTGTTTTTTTTCAATACTCTACTCTCTGCCTGGGCCCCTTCTGCCCCTCCCACCTCCATCCTCGATCTTCTGTTTCGCTTCTTCATCATCCCGTCCTCCTCCTCCTCCTCGCTCAATGCGCCTGCAGGTGGGTTCGGCTACACTGGGATGCAGAGCGGTTCTCAGAGCCAGTTCAGCTACAGCCTGTCTCAGGGTTCGAGGCCCCGGACCTCGTCGTCAGACGTCAACGAGGCCTTATATAATCTGGACAGGGTGCTCCATGGTGAGTCTGCAGCGGCCGGGCATGAAAACACCGGATGACCTGTTTGCTGGGTGTGCAGCAAAACCTGTTCCTCTCTTAGTCTCATAGTTTCCCTCTTGGATCTGATCTTACCTTTGGTTTGATGTATTCTAGCCTCAGACTGCACGCAAAGACTGTGTTAGATATCCCACTTATATCACTTACATGACTGAAAACCACATACCACGGCATGTCCACATGTTCTAACTTTATTTCCCGCTTTATGAACATATTCGGATGTTTTTCCTTAATCTGCGTCCTCAAAATAGTCTTTCTACGTCACCAAATCGAAACAACCATCCAAAGAGCGCCATTGTCCTCGGTCCATCAGCGTAACCCGAATAACAAACCCACAGTTCACTTCCTGTCCAACACACAACACGCAACAACTGCCATTTATAGCCGCCAAACATGAGACTGAAAAGCCGGTGGAGACCAAACCCGAGATAAAAGTAGGGTGAACGTCCTTCAAGGCCTCAGGCTCCAACAACAACTTCATTATGAATTTAAAAAAAAACTCAGGGTGACGGTGTCCAACAGGGTCCTGACTCTGGTCTCTGTGTCACCCAGCAGACGCCCGTCTCTCCCCCGGCGTCCCGGACACCCCCAGTCGGCTGGTGTTCTCCGCTCTGGGTCCCACGGCCCTTAAAGTCAGCTGGCAGGAGCCCCACTGTGAGAAGAACATCATGGGCTACTGTGTCCTCTACCAGCTGCTCAACGGAGGTGAACCATCACCACCTGCTCCTATCAGACCTCCTAATTCTTCTTCATGTGATCAAATGGCGTCCGTCCCTGACCTTTTTGATGAATGTGTCCCGTAGGGGAAGCGAAGCGCATCAATGTGACGAACCCGGCGGAGAACTCTGTGATCATCCAGGACCTCCTGCCCAACCACTCCTACCTGTTCAAGGTGAAGGCCCAGAGCCAGGAGGGCTGGGGTCCCGAGAGAGAAGGGGTCATCACCATCGAGTCCGCCGTGGACCCCAAGAGTCCCCTCAGCCCCATGCCAGGTTCGGACTCCGCTCACCGTCCTGGTTCAAACCCTTCGGAGACATTGGACATTATCTTCACTCACGTCTTCTTCTTCTTCTCCTGCAGGTTCTCCGTTCACTCTGAGCACGCCCAGCGCTCCGGGCCCGCTGGTCTTCACGGCTCTGAGCCCCGACTCGCTGCAGCTCAGCTGGGAGAAACCTCGCAAACCCAACGGAGACATCCTGGGCTACGTGGTCACCTGCGAGCAGCTGCACGGGGGAGGTGAGGAGGAGGTCTTTGGTGGTTTTGCTTTTCATTTATGCGGCACTACCCTTGTTTCTTTGTTTTTACTCATGTCTGCTTCCTTGTCTTTTTTTTCTCCAGGCGACGTGCGTTCCTTCCAGGTGAACGGCGACAGCTCCGAGACCAGCCTCACCGTGCCCAACCTGACCGAGAACGTCCCGTACAAGTTCAAGGTTCAGGCCCGGACCACGCAGGGCTTCGGCCCCGAGAGGGAGGGCATCATCACCATCGAGTCCCAAGATGGAGGTGGGACGGATTTTAATAAAGGTAATTAGACCTTAATTCCCTGATGACTTATCCGAGGATGAGTACGGGTGGTTTTAAGACCGTTAAGGGTCAGGGGGTCATCCGAGTCAAGCCAGCTGTGGACCATGAGCATGTTTGGCCCACAGATCCTCCTCAATTTCTATTTTTCACTAATATCTGTCCTTTCTGTCCTCGTCCTCTGCAGGCGCCATGTCTCAGTACAACAGCCAATCAATGACGAGGAGGGAAGTCTTCCAAATGCCAACGGATGTCACCACGCGGACCAACATCTCGCACTCCATGCTCAGTGAGCCGTTCTTCTCCAGCGGTAGGAGAATAAATTTCTGCTCTTCAGTCACGTTATTTTCTTTTTTTGTTCCTCACATGTTCATGCGTGTGTGTGTTTTATAAAACACGTGCCGCTCTCCCGACTGACAGATGGCATGATGATGACCACCCAGCACACGGAGACCAGCGGCATGGTGACGCGTCACATCACCAAGGAAGTGGTTCAGAGGGGCGTCATGGAAGGATCAATGGTCACCAAGAAGATGTTTTACGAATCATAAGATATAATTCAACCATAGCGGAGGTACCACACACACACACACACACACACACGCAGGTCCAACGTGCGGGTGCAACTCAATCCAAAGTGACCTTTCCCCTCGTCTCCTGTCCTGGATTCTCACCTCCACTCTTTCAGGGTTTTTTGTTTTTTTGTTTTTTAACTCACCAAATCTCCATCCGTGTGTGGCCTGAGAGCTGGTCCATTTCAAATGCTTTATTCTCATCCAAGTGGTCCGTCTCTGAGAGATCCTCAGTATCGGGGGGAGGGGGGGGGGGGTGTATTTGTCCATAGATTTGTATTATATCAAAGTGAGCTTTCTCAAAGCATATTTAATACTTTTGTTTCTTTTCTTTTTTTTAAGATTTTTACTTTCGCCGACTGACGCTGAATTTAAAGCCAAATATAGCCAAACACAGATTGGTGCTTGTGTGTGGCTGAGTTTTACGCATATTTCCGACACGTTTTAAACAAGGGGGGGGCGCGGAAACGACCTCAAGGCTCGATAAGATGTATGGCGGTTTTATATTTCTGCTTCAAGGTGACATAGCTCTTGTGTTTCTTCACTCTGCGAGGCCTTTTTTATTTTATATTCTGAGTAGATTAACATTTGTATGAGGTGTTTTTAAGAGAGATAGGATATAAAGACAGAAAGATTGTATTTTGCATTCATGCATGGCCTACTGTGTTTTTGGCTCACATTCTCTTGAGAAATGCTTTTGTAAAACATACGTGGTTTTATTTGAGAATAAAGATACCGGTGAGTGGGTCCACTTCACACCAAAAGCGACAGGCTCATTTCAATAATCTCCTTCTTCTCATGGCTTACTTTGGCCAGTAGATTTGACCCTTTAGGTATTTGTCTTTCTGATGTTGTTGTGTTGTGCACTTAGGGAATTTGAAATGAAACCATTTCTACCAGGCATGCATTTGTATGTGAACCATGTGTGAACGAGAGAAGAAAAAAAGGAGCATTTGCCATACATTTATTCAGATGGGAGAAAACCAAAAAAAAATGAACCAAAGCTTCAAAAAAACACGCTCATGCCTGACACATTTCTGCAGGAAGCAACAAAGCAAACATGCGTCAGCTGTTTCACCTGAGCTGGTGGCACGTCCTTTCACACTGTGCCTGCTTGAGTAAGTTAGTTTACGCCTAGAAGTCATAAAATACTGGGTGGGAAAACATTCCGCTTGACGGTTATGACATGAAAAGGTGAAAATTCCTGAACAAAATCCAGAAAAAATAAAAAAAAGTTTCTTCTCAACAGACGGTGGACGGTGGAAAAAAGAAAAAGTACATTCAGCTATAAACAAAGCTGTTTCTGAGGTTCTCCACTCCAACAGCCTCCAAAATAGTCTTTCCAATAGAAATAGTCCAAAAACCGTATATATGTCTCCGTGGAGGCAGAGGAAGAGCGAGTGAAAAGCAGAAATGATGCTTCTGGCTTCCTGGTCTCACAGGGACAGCTTCCGCTTCCGAGATTTAAACCCACTGAGCGCTGGAGTGAGGAAGAGGAGGACGAGGAGGAGCGGGTTCAGTTCCACAGGCACGTCCCGGGACACAGGCAGGGCTGCCTGACGTCGGCGGGCCGGATCTCCAGCTCTCGGACCACCTCCACCGTGCCGAAGAGCGGCACCAGCTCCTCGCTGAACCTCTGGTTGAAGGTGTACAGGTGCGAGCGCTTCTCCGCGTCGTAGAAGGACAGCTGGCCCTGCTCGTAGTCCAGGTAGACCCCCACCTTCCTGGGCGCCAGGCCGCGGGGCAGCGGGGTGGCCGGCACCGTCAGGGCCTTCAGATCCGTGCCCCTCTCCAGACGCAGGCTCAGGTAGCCCGTGTCGGTGTTGAGCGAGCGGAAGCCCCGCCTCACGGCCGAGGCCTTGGCCACGCCCAGCCGCCAGTCCCTCTCGCCCACCTCCACCTCCCAGTAGTGGCGTCCCGAGGCGTAGCCCTCCTGGCCCACGGCGCACCACCAGCCGTCGAAGCGGCGCCGGCACCGCGGGGCGTCGCGGCGCTCCACGCCGCACCGCATCCGCTTCTCGTCGCTGGAGATGAGCAGGTCGGGGTTGGCGGAGTCCGAGTCCAGAGTGACGTCCTCTGCGGAGGGGAGAGAGAGGTCGCAGGGGTCAGAGGTCAGAGCGGTCAAACGGGAATCGGATGAAGGAGAGAGAAGCTGTGATTTATACCTGCTGCATCGCAAATCCAATTCCACACTGCGAAGAAAGAGAAGAAAATACATGAAATGAGTAAAGAGAATTTCAAATTTCCCATCAGCGCTTTTTTTTTTAACAGCTCAACTGCGGTTAAATGAGAACTTGGCATCCATCAAACGGTGAACCAAAACACCACTGTGACTAAATCCTAATGTCGTGCGACGACAGTTTGAAAATCAGTTAACCGCATTAAAAACGACAAGATCACACAGATTCACAATCTGCTGACAAACACACACACACACATGAAATCCCCCCCCCCCACCCACCCCAAAAATACGACTCACTCACCACTGTGGGGGATGTAGCGCACGGCGTCTGAAAGAAGAGGCAGAGACACTCAGTGTTTTGTTTTTTTTCCCTTTCTTTTCGCGACCTGCTTTCATCCGCTATCCATGAATCACGTGTCAATACTGATTAGCTCCAATAGAAGAGTGAGTCAGGTGTCACTGATTAGATCCCCAGGGCCGTTGTATTGTGATCAATAACAATTCACACGTTGTAGAAGGTGTGGTAGAAGACCGGCTGAGTGTGGTTTTTTCTTTTTTTGGGGGGGTGGTCTTTATCTTTAACGCTTTCCCTCAGTCAACAAAAAAAAAAAAAACTGCTTGGAATGATTTAATTCTCTCACCCATTTTCTGGCTCCTCTGCTTCACCACCAGCCACTGCTTTGTCACGTCCTCCTACGCACACACACAAAAATAGGAGAGAAGGTCAAATACAGCTGGACGTCAAAGCACCACCGCACTCTTGACAGCGTCCTCCGGTCCACTTTCAATTCTTTCACATATGGAATTCAAAAAGGCGGCGCGCCCCCAAACCTTGGCGGGGCTGTCGGCGTTCAGCACGGCCAGCATGACCAGCTCCATGGCGGGCAGCAGGTTGGCCAGACGTCCCCTCTTCCACTGGAACTCCAGGTCGTCCAGCATCATGAGCACGGGCTCCCCGGGCCACACGGTGGGCTGAGGAGGAGGAGGGCAAACGCAGCAGGGTCAGAGCTGGCGCACTTGAAGCGGAGGAAGCTGGCGCTGAGTCCGTTTGAACGGAAAAAGGTCAAATCTTTATGGGACAAAATGCTCAATCTGAGATTGAAGCAGCACGATGTGGCTGGTTTTAATGGAAGCCTATTTGCGGCTCGCCTTGATTCGTCCGGGACCTAACGACCATGACGGGATGATGCTCAAGGACGGGGTTTAGCCCTAATCATCTTTATCGGGTGGAAGGAAGGAGGGAAGTGGGTCAGACTTTAATCACCCCAGAGAGAGAGAGAGAGAGAGAGTCCGCCGCCGTGTAATCACCTGAGGCCTGCTTTTAATCTCGCGCGTCCACTCCAGGATCAGCCTCCTGTGAGGCCCCGTGTCGCCCTCCCCTCCGGCCTCCAGCATGCACAGGAGGTGACCCCTCCAGTCTCTCTTCTCCGGGGGCTGCTCGGACGGCGTGATCCTCAGCTGCAACACAAACACAACAAGAGAGCGACATAAGTTTGAACGCACACACACACACACACACACACACACACACAATGACAACGTGCTGTGTACCTGCACTCGCTTCTCCAGCACAGCGGCCCATTCCGCGATAAAATCCCGACACACGCCGGCCGGCCAGATGTCCTCGCTGGTCCAGATGTGGCTGAGGACGTTTGACCTCTGGGACGGAGACAGAGATGGAAACGATGTGTCAAATGGAGAGAGAGAGAGAGAGAGAGAGAGAGAGAGAGAGGGGGGGAGGAGAGGAGCTTACCTGGCAGATTTTGTTCAGTTCTCGTGCTAATTCCATGATGAATAACTGACTCTCCACCAGCGGCTCCTTCTTCTCGAGTTTGACCCTCTTACGTGACTCCTGGGCCGGAGTCCAAAAAAAAAAACAAGAGGATGAAACCGTGGGCGTTTTAAAGAGACAGATGTTTACAGATGTGGCCCCTCAACACACACACACACACACACACATAGAGAGAGATGCGTCTCCATACCTTGAGTCGTATCTTCAGCTTTTTGGCCGGCTCAATAAGGAACTGCAGGCAGTCCTTCATCATGCTGGCAGCTGGAGAGCGAGGCCGAAGCCCTGCGGGGTGATAATAATAATAATCAAAAACGAAAAAGCTGCCGTTGGATCCGAGTCGGAGCTGCAGCTGAGTCCCGGCGCCCACGCAGAACGATGAGAGAGCAGAAATCAGACGAGATGTAGGAGGCAGAAGCACTGCAGGACTCTCACCATCGCAGCTCTGCACCTGAAGCCCACAGAGGAGCTCATTATCAGGCCTTATCACAAGGGGGAGGGGCCACCGAACACACACCCCCCTCCCCAAAATGATCAACCAACAGCGAAACAGTGCAGAATCAGGCCAAAAAAAGTAAAAAAAAATAAATAGTAATAATAATATTGCAGAGTAACAAGATTTCCTGCTATGTGTGTGTGTGTGTGTGTGTGTGTGTGTGTGTGTGTGTGTTGAGCGTGGCCTTGAAATTGGACATTAACTCCCCCGGGGAGGACGTCAGAAAGCAGCGCAGAGCACTTTTAAATCACTGCGGAGGCAATGTGTGTGTGTGCGCGGGGAGGGAGGGGGGGGGGGGGGGGGGGTGGG
>JAFBJU010000346.1:407039-421985 GCA_016785305.1 Colistium nudipinnis | reverse complement strand
GGGGGGGGGGGGGGGGGGGGGGGGGGGGGGGGGGGGGAGTGTTGGAACAGTTTGCTGTTGATTCAGCAGATTTGTGATGTAGAGGAGGCTGGCACCGAGGAGCAAATAAATCCTGTTTTTTTTTTCTTCTTTTTTTAGTGACACACCTCTGTGATCGTGATATTGTTGTTGTTGTTTTTTTTCCTTTGTTTCTCTCTGTCTGAATAAGGCGGTAGAATTCAGCCCACAGACACGTGCTGGGACACTGAGCCTGTAAACTGATTAAGTCGATACAGTGGAGTTCAATTTGAATTCATGATGATGTCTGTCAGATTTTTATTCAAAGAGGATTGTGGGTAAATATCGACTCCAGGTTGGAGTGATTATTTTGAGGGTGTTGCATGCCAGTGGCGCTGTGTGTGGTGGACCGGAGCTGGAAGATTATAGGAAATCCAGGATTACCACCGGTGACATTTGTGTACAAACCCCGAGCGGAGTGTTTCTATATTTGTAGTGAGAGAACCAAACAACCAAAACTAAACTAGACCAAAATACATTTCCATAATATAGCTTACCTGGGTTTATTTCATAAGGATTGAATATTGAATAAAAGGAAAACGAATCAACATGCTTTTGGGTATTTTTTGTTTTAGGTGTTACTTCTATTTGGTGAAATTAACTAAACCAAATTCAATCTCAATTTGTTTTATGTATATATAAATATATGAATAATTATATGTTGCATCTGTGCAGCACCTACATTTGATTCTCTCTCAATATAAATGTAAAAGGAGGAGAAACTGACCTGTTGGTGGAGAAGATGTTTCCTCTGTGCAGCTCCTCTCTCTCTCTCTCTCTCTCTCTCTGTGTGATGAGCTCTGATTAAAACATCCGCGCGACGTGCGCGTCTCTGCGGCAGCGCGCGCTCTTTATCCGCGCTGCGCTGTGACGCGAGGGTCGCCAGAGGTCGCCATAGTTACGCACCCAGCCCTCCGCCTCTGCTGTGTGTGTTTATTTCTTCAACTCTAAAAATAAGAGTAAGTATAAGAGTGATTATAAGAAGAATTAAAATGACAACACCACACGAAGAAGAAGAAGAAAAATAACAAATAGAACAAGAATAAAACATTTTATGAATGAGAATACGAGCATGAATACGGATAAGAATCATACAAAATAATTATTTTTATTTAAAATGTTTTTGATATGAACCCTATTTTATTCAACATTAAACTCTTTTCAGGCGTTTCCCTGTGTTGTGATTTAGGATATTACGCCGTGTCCGTGAAGGCATCACGGCCGTTTTAACGTTGTGGAGAAGGAAGAGGAGGAGGTCCGTGAACGCCTCAAGTCTCCATGTGTCGGATTCACAGCTGGTCTCGTGTTGCCCCCTGAAGGAGTCCACCTGTCTGTCTGTCCACTGGGTCACGTGTCCGGGTCCTGAAGAATGTGACGGTCCATCGGCTCGTTGTGTGACTGAGGCTACACGGAAGTGTGATCCCACCGGGAGGGTGCGTGCGTGTGTGTGTTTGTGTTTACGGCCGCACATCCCAACTGGTCGCCGGACATGGCTCCTAAAGACCCGCTCCTCGGAACCCTGAAAGGTATCGATCGCCTGATTATTGATTCGTGATTATATGTTCTTGTTTTTATTTCTGTGTCAGCTGATTGCATCGTGCAGTCGTTTATCCGAACCAACAACCTGCAGCTTTTGTCGTATACTGCCGCACACACCCTCAGGAAGCAGCAACGAAAAAGGACGGTAATGTCAACAGTTGTGTGTGTGTTTGTGTCTCTTCAGTGTGTGTCCTGAACCTACAGTCGGACGGACACACGGTGACGGACAGCAGTCCTCACCTGGCCTCCTGCTGCGAGCTGCTGGAGCTGCTCCTCAGGAAGGGTCTCCAACGTGAGTAACGCACACCCCGAGATGAACCAGATTAGGATTATAATCTGAAAAAAAAAACATCTGATCAGATTTAGACATGTGGAGTATTCAAGTGTTGTTGTCATTATATGGACATACTTTAGAGCTTTAAACAGACTCCGATATGTATAATCATAAGCAATGAGAATATGATATTATGTATTTTAAAATAATGACATTAATGATTAGATTATTGGTGTATTTTTTATATAGATTTTTTCACATTTTCCTGATATTTTTTTTTACCTCATATTTTGTTTGACATTTTGTGTTTTGGGGATTTGTGTTTCTTTGCAGAGCCGGTTCTCAGTCTGGTTCACAGAGATTACTGGCAGTGTTTCGAACAGCTTCCGCACCAGGACACCTGTGGCAGGTAACATTCACCTGAACACACTGCTTCTAACCCCATGCTGTGTGCTAATGTGTGTGTGTGTGTGTGTGTGTGTGTGTTTGTCTGTGTGTAGGCTCTCGCCTCTGTCCTTGGCCCTGGAGCAGACCAGAGTTTGCAGGAAGTTGCTCTCTGCTCAGGGCCGGGGCCGATACCTGCTGCGTTTGGCCCTCAGCCGCAGGCTCCTCCCACAATTCATCACACACCTGCTGCACACGTCCAGAGTCCTGGAGGTCAGATTCACGGACACGTTTGTCCGACTTACATGTCCCTGAGGATTCTGGGAGTTGGTCCATCACAGATTAAAACAGCTGTGGTTTTTCTCCTCTTCAGTGGTACAGTCCGGCTTTCTCAATCCTCAGGAATGAAGAATTTGTGGGTGAGGCTTTTTTTTTATTTTTAGATGTTTTTTTTTGTTTTTTTTATCTGAGTATTTCATTTTTTGTCATCACTGCTGCTTGACATCCAACATGAAAAAAAAAAAAGCCTTTACGGGTCCATGTGCTCCTCCTTCCAGAGCCGTTCCTGTCACTGCTGCTGGTCCTGTCCCACATGGAGTTTAAACTGGACATGGAGGTCAGATTGTCTCCTGGTTTAACCACCGCTTTAATATCAACTCTCATGTTAAAAAAAGAAAACATATTTATATATATCTATATTATATTACTCTAAATGACCCTGTCTCTCATCTCTTTACACAGAACTGCAGTTTTCTAGACGAGAGCTGGCTCCTACCGGTGAGAAACTGTGATTGTGATTGTTATTTCGTCACAATTGTATCATTATAGCTTTAATGATGACTTGATATTTATATTTAATCATTTATATTCAGTTTAGTGAGAGAGGATCTGCTGATTGTACTGTGTGGTTTTACAGGTGTGTGAATTATATGAAGTTGTGCCCTGTCGGGAAGTGGGGATGGTTTTAAGGTTTGCATTTCCACCTTCCACTTGTTTTTCTTCCAATGTGCATATCTTATCGAATTATTTATAAATCTGTCCATCATGTCCCTCCGCCCGTTCTCTTTTAGATATCTCAGTGGACGCGTCTTTGTCCTGGACCTGGTGCCTGGCAGCCAAGCTGATGTGGACGAGTTTATCTGTCGCGGTGACGTTGTGGATGAAATCAACGGGACATCGCTGAGGAATTCAAAGTGTGGACAGGTAGAGAAACCCTCAGATTGTTTTGGTTATAATTTTAGTCATAGTTGTTATTTTGCATCTCTTTACTGTACTGGTTTGAATAGCAGCCTTAGTGCCAAAGTAGGAAAAAGAGAGGTCAGGTTTTACTAATACCATGAACAATGGTTCTGTTGTTTAAATGTATTCTCGTATTACATGAGGGGTTAGTCCAAAGTGGGTGTGTGTGTGTGTGGGTGGATGCTTGATAGATGTTCCTCCTCGTTGTGCCCTGGGTTTGGTGACCCGTTACAGGTTCACACTGAGAATAGTGAACAATTGAGTGTGGACCCTAAAAATAATTATTATAATAAACGAAATGTTTTCTTAAAATCAAAAGTACCGCAGTTCAGGTTAGGATTGTGTTTGTGGTTTCACTGCAGCCCTGTTACACACACGCACACACACACAACACAGATGTCCTACCAGGTGAACATTTCAACACTTACACCAAAGGGCATTGTGTCACTTCCCGTTGATTCAATCAATTAGACACAAGTCAGTCACACCCTTGACAAACCCTGTTAAAAAAGAAACCCTGACACTCTCTGGGTTGTGTAACAATATTTGCTTTCATCTTATTTAAATTGTTTTCGTCACCTTCACCCTCAGGCGGGCGTGGTTCTGTCCCGGCTGAGGGGCACCCCCCTCTCCATCCGGGTTCTGCGGTGGAGGGCCCGCGACGGCACCGTGTATCGGCCCCTCGTCAAACTCCTGCGGGCCCTGAGGACGGAGAACCCCTCGCTTCAGCTCCGTCCTGCGACTTCCCCACAAAACGGGTCCCAGGACCAGAGGCCTTCCACGTCCCAGTGCCTGAAAGACGGGAGGTGAGAATAAACCATATTAAGGCCTAAAGTGTAGCCTCATGACATTCCGATTCTGACCCACCTCTCCTCTGCAGGATAGTATACATTGTGCAGTTTTTGGGGAAAGCTAACATTGGAATGGTAAATAATCATTTTATTTTTTAAGAATTTGATGTTATGGCTGTATAAATGTGTCCAATAAGTGGTGATATTTGTGATCGGATAAAACATTTTTTTCTTAGTATGGAGGCAAGGAGGTGCTGCAGCAGTCGATTCCACAAGTGTTGCAGAAAAACTTGCCCAGCCAGGTAATAAAACTGTAATTAACCCTTAATATGTGGTTGTTGGATTATAATGACGTGTGCGTGCTCAATCTGTGTGACATGTGCCCCACAGGAAGTGCTCTTGGATATGAAGGAGACGCATCTGACGTGCACAGACAGAAACAGCAAACTGGTGAGGGTGGACAGGTGCTGCCAGGTGTGGCACATTTAATAACTGGTAATTGATCATTTCAGGTCAGATTAAGATCCCACTTGGACTAACATGTTCCTTTTTCGTTGGGTTTTCGCAGGAGCTGTTTGAGCATCACTATCCAGAGATCTCATGTGTGGGCAGATACGGTCACGCAAACTACACCATATTTGCTTTCTGCGTGGCGTGAGTCTAATTTACAGATTGATTTTGCAGCGAATTGAAATATGTTTGTCATCCCACTCCTATAATCCAGGCCTGCAGCGGTTTCGCTCCCCCAACCACACAAACGTGTGATGACGCACCTTCCAATGCCCCCTCAGCGCTGTTGTGATTGGCTGCTCCCAGATGCGTTCTGAGCCGTGTGATTGGCTGTGTTCACAGAGACTCCCCAGAAACCCCGCAGTCTGAAGGCTTCTGCTGTGTGGCACTGCGAGCCAGCTCCACCAAGGAGTGCGAAGAGATTGTGTGCAGAATAGGTGAGCCACAACACATCCTGTTGGTAATGTAAAATGTTTCAAGTGCAGATTTAAAAACAAAAAAAAAAAATCTATTTTTACAGCGACTGGCTTCAAACATACAGAGTGGTTCGTATGACACTTTGACAGATCACAGGTCTAAATAAATGTATATTTAAAAAAAACACACACTGCTGTCTGAGTAACTACTACACAACACATGTTTTTTTTTTTCTACTCATAAAGACCTTTAATAGAAAGACATGTGACAACATTTTCATAAATAGTATTAAATGTAGCTGCCAAAGATTTTTTTATGTTGAAAACGCATAAAAAGCAGTCCAGAAAAATACAGAGGGGTCCGCCATGCTCCTGGTCTCACAGCACAGATCAACTGTGGTTGTCAACACAGTAACACTGCAGGGATGCTGGCATTTTGGTGGAAATGGTAGAGATGGGTGAGGACACCCTGGACCCCCCTCACGGAAGATGTGAAGAATTCAATCCTTGCTTTTTAAAAGATGACCCAAAATCCCCAGAACGAGCTCGGAACCCACACGGAACTCTGAGAGGTTGTATGATGGCATGTTTACATGTAGTAATGACCCATGGTGGTTTACATAGATATTCCTACCGCACACAACATTTCCCCCCCCACCCAACTACCCATAGTGTACTCAGGCCTGTGGAATGGTTGATGTATTGTCTCAAATGTAAAATACAATACAAAAATTCCCAAAAAAAGGAGAAGGTTTTTTTAAAAAATAAAAATGTCCACAAAAATGGTTAAGTATGATAAATAGGTAATCATTTGTCACGGCGATGCTGCCCAGCGGAGTTAGGCCCGCTCGCCTCTTATCCTGCGGGCCAGCTGGATGTCTTTGGGCATGATGGTGACCCGCTTGGCGTGGATGGCGCACAAGTTGGTGTCCTCAAACAGACCCACCAGGTAAGCCTCACTGGCCTCCTGCAGAAACACAAGGCAAGGTGGATTCAATGATTTGCAGAACGAATAAAACATTGTGTTGGGTTAAAAAGAAAACGTTGATGTTTACCTGAAGAGCTCCGATGGCGGCGCTCTGAAAGCGAAGGTCGGTCTTGAAGTCCTGGGCGATTTCTCTCACCAAACGCTGGAAGGGCAGTTTGCGGATGAGGAGCTCGGTGGACTTCTGGTAACGGCGGATTTCCCTCAGAGCCACAGTTCCAGGCCTGAACAGCAGTGATGTATAGTTAATGCGCTTATTAAAAGAGGGCATCTTACAGTAATCAGGACATGCAGCAACACAAACCTGTAACGATGGGGCTTCTTCACTCCCCCCGTGGAGGGGGCGCTCTTGCGGGCGGCCTTGGTGGCGAGCTGCTTCCTGGGAGCCTTTCCTCCGGTGGATTTACGGGCAGTCTGCTTGGTACGAGCCATTTTTCCTTACTAAAAACAAAAACGTGTCATGAGAACCAGTTTTTTTTCCTGCCCCACCAATCAGATTCAAAACAGAAGTGGGCGCTAGAGAAGGAGGCTAACGCGGCAGAATTAGCTCCCCTCCCCCCAGCGCGTAGCTACAGGGAGGCGGCAGCTTTGCTCCTGACCGCCTGGTCTACACAGAGAGGCTTTATAATATACACAAGATAAGATAATGTGCTGGGGGGAAAACAAATGTGCATTACAAAGCACTACTGTCGTCTTTAGTCGACATGATCGATTTTCTTATTTAATTAGTGCCCGGTAGAGGCCACACTGACGCGGAGGCCTGTAGCAGCCAGAGGCGGCAACGTCAAAACACTGAATGGTTGATCTGGAGCGGGCTTCGCCATTTTCCGTCACATTTCTCCCCCTCAGGCGACGGTACCCATGTTTATCTTCAACACGAAACACTTGAAAAAAAGGCTGCGCTAACGGCTATGTTTACACTATACTTTTAAGAAAGTAAACCCAACAAACGTTTAAAACTCCCACGCGTTTTGTTTCACTTTCATGAGGCCAAAAGTGACGTTTAACTGCAAACCGTCAGACTCCATTGTTCTATTTTAAGCTAGTCGACATGTTGAGACTAGTCCACACACGATAACGGTGAACACAAACGAGGACACGCAACTACGTAATGACACACACAATCACACTACATCGATCACATACAAAGAATATAAAATACACAATATTTACCTTTTTAAAGTCTCGCGTTGTGTTAATCGATGATTCTCGTCGATGCCTGTGAAAACGATTTGTGCTTTGGGGGAGGTTCGGACCGAGTATTTGTACTTTGTCCTGACGTCATCCTGTGCATTACTTCACGCTCATTGGTTCACATTCGTAAGTGGACATGCGGTACAGCCAATGAGGTGGAGCACATTTTTCAAAAGACACCCACTATTATTTTTCTGTCTCGTTGTCATTTTTCACAAATGATATTTGGCTTTATTTAAGTCCATATCCATACACTATCGTGTATGGACTTAAACCGTCTCTAATGTTTAATTTCATTCAAAGTGTTTCAGGGGTTAGGCCGTTAGTCATGATTACACTTTCATTACACATTTCCCATAGTTCCGTATCGCCTCTCGCTTCCTCTTCCTCCTGCCTCGCGCATGCTCACATCGTGGCAGAATGCGGATTTCGAAGCTAACAAGAATAGCTAGCCATCAAGCTAAAAACAAGCTTCTCGTTGTCAGGCTTTAAACGGGACAAATGTCCAAAACACACCCGCAGCCGCCGTCGGCCTCTGCCGTGGTCAGCTCCGGGGGCCCCTCCTCGTCTTCGTCGTCTTCGCCCGCCGGCGGTTCAACATCTCCCGCAACCGTGTTGAACGTACAGCCCGAGAAACCTCAACATTACACGTACGTAGCTAGTTAGCAGGATTAGCTAGCAAAGTGGAACCCTCACGTGTGTTTGCATGGAACAAACTGCTGCTTGATTGGATTTGAAGAACACAAATAAGCGATGGATGAATTTTGAAATCATTGAATTACACATATGTAGTGGTATTGTGCTTATAAACAATCACAGCTCTCCATAAAGAGGCCTACGGTCTCTCACTAGCATCACATACTTCTTACAAGTTATGTAGCCCAACATAACTTCAGTTCTGGATTTTTAAATATGTACTCATAGTATAAATATCACAGATACGATATGTTAGTTTAGACAATTATACTTGGACCTCTAAAGGAAAGAAATAGAGTCAAAGCAACAGATAATATGATACTTTTAGCCAGACAGGGAGCTCTGGAGAAATAACCACTGCAAGCAATAATATAGAATTTGCTGTAAATGCGTATGTATGCTTTAAACAGAATTTGCTGTGAGGGTGTACATCACAATTTATTAATCGCTGCCCCCACTCTCTCATTGTTCACGTCTCTGGCAGGTATCTGAAGGAATTCAGGACGGAGCAGTGTCCCCTGTTTGTGCAGCACAAATGTACACAGCACAGGCCTTTTTCCTGTTTTCACTGGCACTTCCTGAACCAGCGGCGCCGCAGGCCCATCCGCAGACGGGACGGAACCTTCAACTACAGCCCAGATGTTTACTGCACCAAATTTGACGAGGGAACAGGCACCTGCCCGGATGGAGATGAGTCAGTGCCCCTGAGATTTCAGTGTTCACGTTACATTATTATGGACTCTTCTGTAGAGTCATACATTACATACATACACACTGAATCTAGGAAGTGAGTAAATAACGCTGGAGATAATTACTTGGCCTTATTTCCAGAAACAACAGGGAAATTGAGTTTCTGAAGGTATCCATATCCCATATCCAACCTTTGTGTGTGCATTTCACCCATTTAAATTCAACATAGCTAAAGTGAGCCACCAAAAGGTGTTAAGACATTACAATTCAAATAACTTTTTCAGTTTGTTGATAGTCCGTTAAACTGTGATTGAGGATATGCTTTATACACAATTGTAAGTCAAGTTGAATTCTTTTGGAGCATCATTGTGCGTTAGCACCTGAACACAACCACTCCCCAACTCAGTTGCTCAGATTTCCACTGAAACATTACTTCAGCACTTTGTAACATGCACAGACAAAGAACATGTAAATGTGAAGGACGGGAGTTGATTCGGGATCAAACCGGGACGTCTTTGAAACATGCAAATGAACATTTAAACACTGCAGACCGTTCCTGTTCCTCTTCTTTTCAGTGTGGCTAGTTAAATACAGTACTTATTGGTCAAGGATGTCAAATAAATATTCAGAAGGACAAAAAAACAATACAAAAAAAGATTGTAATATTGTCAGTGTGTAGATCCTGAGCTGATAAACTATATCAGCTTTGGAATTAATCAAAATTGTTTGTCACAATTTCCTTTGATTTTTATTCACAACAGTTTACAGTGATATAATCATTAATTGAATGCCTGGATTTATTCATTCTGATTTCTGTGTGATGATATTTTTTTTCCTCTGTGTTCCAGATGCCCTTTTCTACATCGGACGGCTGGTGACACAGAGCGCCGATATCACCTTAGGTATTATAAAACGGGATCATGTATCCACGAAACAGACGGAAAAGGCCACTGCAGCAAAAATGGCTCCCACTGTGCCTTCGCACACGGATCACATGACCTGCGCAGCCCTGTCTACGATATCAGGTACCCAACAGAAATAGCCAATTTTTCCACTGTGTATGATTTCTGTCTCGTGTATCCACAGTCATTGACGGCGCGCCTTTTTTGAACATTTTTACAGAGAAGTGCAGGTGTTGGAGTCTCAGGGGGGCTCGGGGGCCTCGGAGGGAGGTGGAGGAGATGGGCAGTCGGGGCAGGCAGCGAGTACTGCCCTAATAGAAAAGATCCTGAGTGAGGAACCACGCTGGCAAGGTAAATCTGTTTAACAGCTCGTTCAATAATAACCTCATTCAACTGAAATGGTTTTAATCACCAACGTTTTACAGTTGGCATATATCATCACTAGTATCGTGATCGTGAATAAAATACTGATAATGATATTTTTTTCCCTAATGTAGGTGAAAGCTACTGATTAAAAAAAAAAAAAATGTATGAATAAAGAAATAAACACTAGCCCTGAATTACTATAATTTCAAATCTGATTATGTTTTGTTCTCTTAGATAACAACTATGTGCTGTCCCACTACAAGACAGAGCTGTGTAAGAAGCCGCCCCGTCTGTGTCGTCAAGGTTACGCCTGTCCATATTATCATAACAGCAAAGACAGGAGGCGCAGCCCGCACAAGCACAAATATAGGTGCACTTTGGCATCGTGAAAATATCTTTTTAAAAATATTGATATGGTATTTTTGTTTGGTCGTGGTTTTAATGTAGAAGTGTGTCTTTTCTTCCCGCTTCTTCAGAGCCTTGCCGTGTCCGGCGGTTAAACAGAGCGAAGAATGGGGCGATCCCAGCAAATGTGAGGGAGCAGAGGGGTGTCAGTATTGTCACACAAGAACGGAGCAACAGTTCCACCCAGAGGTCTGTCTGTCTGTGTGTGTGTGTCTGTTTTTTTCTGCAAGATGTTGTGTACACAAATCTGGACGGATGGATACGATAAAAAAAAAAAACCCGTGCGTTTCCTTTCACAGATCTATAAATCCACAAAGTGTAACGACATGCAACAGTGCCGTAGCTGTCCCAGAGGGCCCTTCTGTGCCTTTGCTCATGTTGAAAGTAAGTCACAATACAATCGCTACACAATTCCCAACAGCAATTTCGCGATCTCATATAGTTTTATTTTTGCAGAGCCCTTTGCCCCAGAAGAACCAATGTTCCCCTCACCCAGCTCACCGCCACCCCCCAGACCTCCAGACCCTCTTCCTGCCCAGGAGGCCTGTTCCAGCCCCGGCATTTCCAGCATGGGAGCCGGTTCTGTTTCCGACCCCTTTTCCCTAGCCGTGGGCTCGTGTGTATCAGAGCACGGCCTGCTGGGTAATGTTATGTCCTTGTGTGAGGACGCCTGCGGAGGCGCTGAGCCTCTGTCTCCTTGGGCGGGAGAAGGAGGGTACGGCAGGGCGCCTGGGTTTGAGAGAGAAGATCAGGTGAGAGAGACTCATTTTAATAAATGAAATGTCTTGTCTGGATCATGTCCTTGTTACTAAAAAAAAAACTTGTCCTACTTGTTGTGATGTCATTTTTATAGTGTTTGTGGTTTCAGGCCAAACAGAGGAGTTTTGCTCTTGAACAGCGCTGTCGGGAGATGGCATCAACACAAAGCAAACAGGTACAAATAACAACTTCTATATAAAAGTGTTTTCTACCTCTAGAAAAAATATATATATATTTTTTTGCAAATAACACGTAGTGTGCAATCCTGCCATAAGGACACACTTTTGTACATATTTTGAATACACTATTTACCTAGAATGTTTTTCTTCTGTGCAATTGCCGAGGAATGCTTGAATCTTGAATCTTCTCTTCCAGGACCTGTTGGTGTTCCTGCCCGTGGGCAGCCCCCTGAGTCTGTCCTCCAGCATCCCCTCCAGTCTGGCTGCCACCCCGCCCAGCCCGGCCCCTCTCGGACCCCCGGGCTCTGGCATCTCCTCGGGCATGAATGCCAATGCTTTGCCCTTTTACCCCACCAGTGAGACGGTGGAGTCAGTTGTGGGTAAGTCAGGGTTGCACAAAAATAACCTTAATTTATATATATATGTATAATATATAATAATAATAACACAATATATACAATATATATATTGTATATATATATATTGTATATATATATATATTTTTTTTTTTATATACATATATAATAAGTTTTAATATGATGTGGTGTTGTTGTGGCCTTGTAGAATCAGCCCTGGATGATCTTGACCTGAATGACTTTGGCGTATCGGTGTTGGACAGGAGGATGGAGGGCAGCTCTTCTCTGCCCAGTGTGGGAGTAATGCTGGGTACTTCAAACGTCCAACATTTAACACACATGTGCACACAGACACACACACACACACACACATGGAAATAACTGGTTTTTATCTTTGTACCTTCGTAGGAGGTAGCCAGCTCCAGAGCTCTGCTCCAGTCAACATCCCAGGATCCTTCAGCAGCTCTGCTCCCTTCAGCTCCCCTTCACCGTCTCCTCCAATCAGGCCGCACACGTCGCCCTTCTTCTCCTCTCACCTCTCACAGCCTGGCCAATCGGAGAGCAGCTTCTTAGGGCCGTCACATAACTCTTTAGGTTTGTGGAATTTCATAATTCATCCCAACGATCACTTCGAGGCGCCGGGAACCGATGTTGATGATTTTGATTTCTCTGTAGGTCTGAATGGAATGAGCACAAACATCTGGGAACACTTCCCATCGGGCCAGGGGTCCCCCGGGACCCCCCCCACCCTGCTGCCCTCGGGCCCCTGTGCCGACACCGGCAGGCTCAAACAGGAGCTGGAGGAGGCGCACAGGGCCCTGAAGCAGTGGGGTCACAGTTGGCGACACACAGCTGAGGTAGGTAGGTAGTGGGGCATGTGTGCATGCAGTGGTGTGGAGTGAGTTTACGTGTGAACAGCTGATATTGTGTCAATGCAACGACCTGCATGTGCATTCATTGATTTTCCTTTTTTTTTTTTTTTTTCAGAATCTGAATTCAGTTTTAGTCATTTTTTTATTGCAAGGGAGTTTTTCCTGTGGTGCGGTGGTGCAACATAAAATTGCAAAACAATAATAAAGCAATAATAAAAATATCTCTTTCTCTCTCTCTCTCTCTCTTTCTCTCTCTCCCCCCCCCCCCATCTCTCTCCCCCCCCATCTCTCTCCCCTGCAGTCGTGGGCTGCAGTGAAGGCCGATGCGGAGGACTCTCGTGCCCACGCTGCACGGTTGGCCATGGAAGCGGAGAGGGCCAGGCAGGCTGAGGAGGAGGCCCAGAGGCAGGCGTCGCTCCTGCAGGAGGCGCTAGAGAGCTTGAGGAAAGGAGACAACCCCCATCTAGCGCTGCATCAACTCCAGCTCCTGCACAGACTTCCCCTGGAGTCGGTCCTCAGTCTGCAGGCTCAGCTCTGCAGCTGCCTACATACTGTAGAGCAGGTAGGATTGCGCACACGCACACGCGCACACACACACACACACACACACACACACTGTCATTTTTTTAAATGTTTTTCCCCATGTGTTCACCCAGGTGGTGTTCAGGAAGCAGAGGCAGTGCTGTGTGACGTGTGGCGAGCCGGGCTCGGCCTCCCGGCCCTGCGGCCACGGTCTACAGTGCGAGGGCTGCTCCTCGTCCGCCGAGTGTCCGCTCTGCCCCGAACAGACCCCGGACCAGCAGCAGCTCTCTTAACCTTAACCTCACAACCTCCAGGTGGGACCACCGCAGACCCCCCCCCCCCCAGACCAGTCGGTCCTGATTCCACAGACACCATCCCGCTGAGGCCCTTTTATAACCTGGTAACAACACAAACACTGACCCGATGAAGGTTACTGATGAATGACTGCTCACAAAGTCAAAGCTCCTAATGCGGATCATTTTTTCCGGCGTTACCCATGGAGCACCAGTTCATTTCACTGGTTATTGCTCTCGACCAGCAACACTGTTCTGAAGTAACTCAAAGACCAGCAGTTATTTCTGCGCTAAGACGAAAACCTCACGTACATATATCGGATTTTTATCTGGAGGTTTCAAAGCATGCTCTCACGCTAAAGATACAGAAAACCGCGGGTTTTCTCTCCAGCTGGATATTTTCTGTGTCTTTTGCCGAGATTCAAAGACCTTTGCTGTCACCACACTTCAAACAGTGTCTTGTTTTTTTTTTCTTTGAATTTTTTACACCGAAACCTTTGAAACATTAAAAATCAAAGTGAGAGGGATACCCCAAAGTTGGGAGCATTCAATAGCACTCTATATGAATACAGAATCCCAGTTTTGACATATTCTAATAACACGGAAATAAAGGCCGAACAACAATAGACTCAGCGTCACGCTGGCGTGTGTTAAAGCAACACTATGCAACTTTTTTACCGTATAATAACAGCTTCATAACCATTTGGATGCTACGCTGAAGTGTGATGGAAGGAACGGAGACTTTTTTTAAGTTCCCACATAGTGTTGCTTTAACGCAGATTTTCGTGAGAGGTGGTGGTCTATATTTTCCGCAGGAGGAGGCCAGTCCAGCTGTGTTGTGTGTGTGTATGTGTGTGTGTATGACGACAACAAGCTGAGCACCGTCTAAATGGACCACATTTTTCAATTTGTGCACGACCAGCCCGTCTTTAACAAGACGAGAAGGTCTGACTGAAAACAGTATAAGGGCATATTTAGTTTAATCCAGATTATAATCCTATATAATGCTACAGCCAAAATGGGGCCATACCAGTCTGCTGGTAGCACTTATCTAGTTTATATCGAATTTGTTGATTCATTATGATTTTTTTTTTAATTCTAATTATTCCTAGTTTCTGTTTAGCAAAAATACAATTATTTAAAATTGAACTGTTAAATGATGACAGCATATTTAAAGAACTAGTAATATTTGTTGAAGCCTCCGCCTCTTTTAAAGCACTCAGGTTTTCTCCAGTGTTTTCTTCGACACGACTGGAAGAGGAAAGCATGTTAATACAATCAAAACAAATGTACTCGGTCAACATGTGTAGTCTTTGAAATTACATCATTTAATTTTTTTTTTTTTACTTAAATGCTTCTCATGTTAACTCAAACACATAGTTTTCTTTTTTTTTTTATAAACCGGCCCCCTTTGCTATGTTCAAAATCAACATTTTTACATTTGTAGTAATTGTTGATATTTCACACAGTGTGTCAAATGTAGTCTTAACATACATATATAGTTATATATAAAATAT
>JAFBJU010000346.1:392949-406955 GCA_016785305.1 Colistium nudipinnis | reverse complement strand
AGTTATATATATATTTATATATATATATATTTATATATATATATAGTTATGTGATATGTCATTCTTATCTCTTGCACTGATTAGACAAGGCATCAGGAAGTGGACAGATGTGTGAACATGATCACTGTGATGGTCTCTGGTAATAACCCACGCTCAGCATACATCCCACAGCAGTGTTTCCATCTGAGTGGATTTTTTTTTCTTTCGTTTTTGGTACAGATCATTAAAACAAATTGTATATTTTTGGAGGACGAGCTTGTCTCTCTTGTTTATTACGGCGGGAAGACTTCCTTGGACTGTTTCTCTCTCTGTCTGCGCTTCTTGACGAAGGCCTGAGCCTCTCGCTCTCCTCTCCTGGACTCCAGCAGGTTCAGAATGCTGTCCTCTGGGGGGACAAAAAAGATAAAAATGTACATTAGCTGGATTATTAGGGGCCTAGTGTCGTTTTTGAAAGTTGAAAGACACTCTCATTCGCCCAGTTGATCCTCGCTCAGATTGAAAATGCGGATTCAAAGTTAATTTAGTACCATTAGGTTTCGGGTGCATGAGGGGCAGGCGTATCTGAGCGGGCGGGCTGTCCGGCTTTGAGCTGAGTCCGTCTCCTTCTTTTGCTCCCCCGACTCCCGGTATGGCCTTGAGGCCCAGGAAGGCCTCGCCCTCAAAGTCGTCCGTCCTCAGGGTGTCGTGGTCCAGAACCGTGACCACCAGGCAGGCCCCGGGAGCCTGGCACTGATCCAGGAGCACCAGACTACGGCGTCAAATAGAGGAAAAAGATTTATGATTAAAAAATAATTATAATTGAGGGTAGGGGATAGTATATCTTTTTTAAAGAACTTACAACTCAAAGGCTTCGTCAAACAGCGGGTTGAGGTCGCAGCTTTTGATCTGAGTGCAGCGAGGCTCCACCTCGGGAAAGACGTGTTGAGGCTCCAGACACAGCAGCACGTACGGGTCGCTCAGACCTGGCAGCAGGTCCCGTTTATTTCTTTGATCATTTGAATCTCTATATATCTATTTTTGATTGTATCTGCTGTATGGGGTGGTGCGGGAGTTACCGTTGGAGTCCATGGGCAAGAGGTTGACCGCGTTCAGCACCTCCACTCTGAGCCTCTGGTCCGACCTCCTGTAGGAGGTGAGGAGGGTGACGGCGCCGTATTTCTCGCCACTGCAAACGTTCTGTGGCGCAAACGGGAGAAAATGACTAGAAATTATTCAAAAAAAAAAAAAAAAAAAAAGAAGATCCATCCTACCTACCTGCTCCTTTATTTTCCTGTCCAGGAACTTCTGCACCAGCTCCTGGCTGCCCAGAGAGTTGTGCGTCAGGTGAGCTTTCAGAGTCTGTTGGGAGACAGGAGATTGAATTGAACTCTTTCGTTGGTCACTTTTCTCTTCTCGTTCTAAAAGGAGGTTTAAAAAAATAATAATAATAAAATTAAAAACAAGAAATCCAAACCTTGTATTGGTCCGAGTGAAGTGTTTTCAGAGAGAGTCCGCTCCCCTCGGCGTGGAAACTCTTCTCCAGACACTGAAACGTGTAATTATGCGTTGGAAATGAACAGGTCACCCTTTTGACATGTTATCATTAAATTATATTATATTTACATGTATATTATGATTTTAAAGTTATTAGCCTGAAGTCAGATTTAAGTAAAAACCTGCAGGGTGTACAGCAGCCTCTGGCAGAACACAATCAGCCCTTCCTGCTGTGGATGCCGAGTGGCCACCTGGTAGATGATCTTCACCGAGTTATTCCACAGAGGAGTCAGGAGGCTGGAGGAGGTGAGAGGAGGATTTTCAATTCCACACGTGGGCATAAAAGATGGGAGGGTTGACGAGTGGGGGGGGGGGGAAGGTTTTGACCTGCCGAAGTTCTCCTGAACCAGGTTTTCATTCATGTACTGCAGCTCTTGTTCCAGGTAGCGCATGAGAGGAGTCGCAGCCTGAGACGAGAAGAAGGAGAAGAAAAAAATAATAAAAATCAGCTCCACAGATCCAGCAGGGCGTGTTGGGAGAGAATCTGCCGCTCGCTCACATCCTCGATGGACTTGGAGGGAATCCGTCTCCTGGTGGACATGCTCCTCACGTGAGTCTCGATGTCTGTGTTCAGCTTGATGAGGAGATTTTTTTGTTAATGGTTAATCACTCCTGTTTTTTTTGTTTTTTTTTATTTACACACCCACCTTTTTTCCCAGAGTGTCCAGAGCGGAGCGGATCTCGCAGCTGAGGATGCTCTGGGCCTGCTCCAGCTGGGCCGGCAGCGTGTTGTGGAACTGGTTTTCACCGATGACGCTTTGGGTTCGATCCCGAAGGCCGGCCCAGTTCAGCTGAGTGGGAAGACTGGTCAGGACGGAGCGTAGGTGCTCCAGGTCGTTCACCACCACGCACAGCTGCAGAGAGAGAGAGAGAGAGAGGTAAGCTATTTTATCTTTTAAAAAAGGACTTTCAATTGTGTGTGTATGCACTCACCATGTTTATAGCACTGCCGTGGTCTGAGTTCTCCGACAGCTCCCTGACCCTCTTCTTCAGGGTGTGACAGTAGTTGACCACAATCTTACACACGTCCTGCAAAGACACAGTAATAATAATACTAATAATAATACTAATAATAATAATAATAATAATAATAATCAAGTCAAGTGTATGAGAAAACAATTTGAGCGTGATTATCTTTTATGAGTTAATACCAAAAAAAAGTATTCACCAGCAGCTCTGGAGGGAAAATGAGATCCTGAGAAGGATCCAGAGGTAACAAGTCATCCATGGGGTAAAGTTCCTGAGAAATGTGATAGGACACACTATTATTATTATTATTATTATTATTATTATTATTATTATTATTATTATTATTATTATTATTATTATTATTATTATTATTATTATTAAACCAACAATGATAATTATTTATTTATTCATGTGCTTTTTTAAATGTTGCTTTACAGAATCAAAATGAAAGAATACCAATAAAAACGAAGTACAAACACTAAATGCTAAAACACAACATGAAAGGCCATTCTAAAATGGTGAGTAAGAGAAAGTTGAGAAAGCCTAGATAATCTGATTATGGCGTCCCCTCACTGTACCTCGGTGAGTTTGACCATGACCATGAAGGCCTCCTCCGGGTCGGGCCAGGACAGCTGCTCCCACAGCTGGTAGATGGGCTGGATGCAGGCCACCAGGTCCACGGCCGAGGAGCTGTGCTTGATGGGCACCGAGCCGCACTGCAGCGGCTGCAGCTGAGAGCAGATAAAAAAAAAAAAGACACAACATCATTTGAAACGGAGCATGTGGGATTAAAAAAAAAAAATCCTGGGTGTCTCTGTGTGTGTTACCTGGTCCATCTGCACGGCCCGCTCCACCCAGTCCTGAGTTTTACTGAAGGCCTGGTTCAGCCAGTAAGGCAGAGCCTCTCTGAAGTCCCCGTGGAAGTTGGACAGATGGAGTGATCCCCTGAAACGACAAACACACACACTCCTGATTCGACACTTATGCATATATATACCAATATATTTGATAGCATACAGTATACACGATCAAAACGTTTATTGCACTAATTTCCTGCTTGTTTACATCTGTGAAACTAATCCTTTTATTGACTAATTTAATTCTTTCATGACCTCTTCTGCAGGAAGGCCTTGTCTCTGTGGATTTGCTGCAGACTCAGGTAGATGGGGAACAGGCTGTTGGCCAGAGGCTGCTCCATGTGACCCTCCATCAGAGATAAGGTTTCCTTCACTTCCTTGGCCAGCTGCAGAGGACACGGAACATGTGGAGGAGGAAGTGTGACACGGGTGTGTGAGGTCAGGTCAGAAAATCTTTAAAATTAAAATTAAACCTACCAGAGAGTCAAACCTGTGGTAGATGACTGTGAACACGTCCACCTGCACGGCACTGGAGGATGAGGGGAAAAAAAGACAAAATCCTCATGCTATTTGGGATGCAGAAATGAAGGAATAATAATAATAATAATGATAACAATAATAATAATAATAATAATAATAATAATAATAATAATAATAATAATAATAATAATAATAATAATAATAATAATAACTGTGTGTGTGTGTGTGTGTGTGTGTGTGTGTGAAAGGACTTCAGCTTTATAGAGTAAAATCACATCAATTTCATCATGGAAGCATCAAATCCAAATTATTATTATTTTTTACCTTTGTCATTGGCTGATGCAAACCCTTTTTGATGGTAAACCACTCCTGAGTGCCGGTCTGAAGTTAGAAGTCATATAAAAACAAATTCATGAACTATACGTGCTTATATGCTTTCAGTTAATGTCACCATAGGATTTAATTTGACCTCTGACCTGTATGGCGTCGGTGACCTCCTCATGCAACTCGAACTGGGCCGGGTTCTGTTTCTGAAACGCCTGCGTCTTACAGATCTGGACCAAGATTCTGGGAAAAATAAATCAATAAATCATTAAATCATATTTTATCTAGCCGAAATAAAAATTATGAAAAATAACAAGCTGTACCTGAGCAGTGTGTGCAGTTTGGGGGTCTCGGCGGCAGTGGGGGGGAAGATGTCTCTGTATTTGGCCACCAGACAGAGTCCGTACTGCAGGAAACCATGAAGAGAGTCTCCCAGTTCCTGTTTCTGTCCACACAGAGCAACACGTGTCTCAGTACACACACGCACATGTAGATTTATACATATGAACCAACTTTTAATAATAATAATAATTTGATTATTGATTGATGGAGATTTATTGGAGATTGATTCGGGTCGTGACGGTATGCAGTGAGCAACAGTGGAGGAAGTCATCGCATCCTTTATCTGATCAGAATATCATATAAAAAAAACTTGCATTTCAAATTTTACAAATAAATATATATATATATATATATATTTGAATGAGACAATTTTTATAATTTTTTTTATGTTAAAGCTACTGGAAGTATGGAACAATATTTTTTTTGTTCAAAGGGTAGATAGAAAGGATCATATTGTTCACTGTTTTGAGCATAAATAAACCAAATCTCCACATTAAGAGGCAGCTGTAGGTGATCGATCATCAATATTAAACATGGAATCATTAATATATTATTGTTATTATATATAGTGCTTATGTATGTACCTGCTGGTATGGCAGCTGCTGCTGGTGCCAATGATACTCGATGCTGGTGAGCTGCTGCAGGAGCACGGACGAGTCCACCTCCAGGCTCTGGTACAGTTTGCTGTAAGCCACCCACTTCCTGTAAGGACACGCACGCACACGCACACGCACACGCATATGTCAAAGTGATTTCACAATATTTATACAATATTTGAACTGATTGAGTTTACGTTTATCTATGGAAATTAGAATAATGAGGAAAACTTATTTTGACTTTGATGTGTTTTTGAAGATGCTGCATTAACATTTTTTATTTTTTTTGGACTGTGCACATGTCACCACACGTTGCTTACGCCAGGTCCTGGAGGAAAGGTGAAAGGTTGTTCTGCGTGGCGTAGAGCTCTAGCAGAGTCTGGGCCTGGCCGCACAGCGCTCCCTTCCACGGAGCAGAGCCCTGAGAGAGAGAGGGAAGCAAACCTCAGGTCAGAGGAGAGGAAGAAAATAAAAGATGGATGGATTGAGGAGGAGCTGGTCCTGCACCTGCTGCCTGGAGATGAAGGCCTGGACGGACTGCTGCAGGATCCCACAGTAATTCACGTAAGCGCTGCGACCGGCACTCAGAGTCTCGTCTCTCTATCCGTCACACAACAAAATCATGTCCCCAAAAAAATCATCTCACACAGACACAAACAATGACAACAACACATTATCACATTTCAGATTTCAAGAGATTTTTTTCTGTGGGCACTTTTACTTGGAAATTTGATTGTGGGTTTTATTGGTTTTCGACAGTTTTTGATGTATCTAAGTTAATTATCATAATTAATTCTTGGATTATATTTTTGGTCCGTTTTTTTTTTAGATCCCTTTTTTAGCTTGTTTTCTTTGTATTGGACTCCCTGCATGGATTGTCCTGATCCTGTCATTTTTTTCACCTGCATCTCATTAGTTCCACCTGTGTTTTTTTTCACCTGCCTACCTCGTCGGTTCCTGTTTTTTTTTCCGGTTCCTGAGTTTTTGTATGTTTGGATTTCATCTGCATGCTTGACCATCCCGTAAGTTTGAATTAAACACATTTTAAATCTAAAATCCAGCCAGTGTCACCTGATGGTGATGATCAGAACCTCTTATTCATATTTGATGTTTGAGTTTTTACCGCTTTATGGATGAACTTGAGGTTCAAGTGACACTGGCCGCGGTCGGGATACGTCTCAGTTCTGGGCTCCAGGTTGTACCAGGTATCTTCAGTACAGTGCAGATCCTGAAATAAAATATAGGTTGGTAATAAAAAAAGAATAATATTAACCTGGACAGATAGAATAAATAATAATAATGTATAGGATACATTTACTACCTTTAGTTTTAGGACAATGCTTCCCAAAAAGTCGTCTTTGCCTTTCTCCTTTTTGGCCTCCTTGATCATCCTTAATATGAAACTTGTAGAATTAGATCATTCATTCGTTTATCTTTTCTCTGATGAAATGTTTGAATTTTGAGTTTCGTACCTTTTAAAACTATTAAAATTGGTTTGGATCTCCTCAAATTTCTGAGCCAGAGAGACTTCTTCATCCTTGTCCCTGAAACGGCAGTGACACAATAATGGAAAATCAAAACGTTTAGTTTGAGTCGGATAAAGTGCAGCCATGTTTGAGTTACTCACCACATCTCGAGGTGGAAGTTGGCGCCAGCGATACCATCAAACTCCCTAAAAGAAATTAAAAAATATTTTAAATAATAATAATAATAATAATAATAATAATAATTATTATTATTATTATTATTATTATTATTATTATTATTATTATTATTATTATTATTATTATTATTATTATATATTTAAATAATTAATAGATAAATAAAGCAGATTTAAAATTGATTTATTTGAAGTAAATGAGAATTCAGACTCACAGTACGAAGGTTTGGTTCCAGATGGGGTTCAGAGTCTGCCACTTTATTTCTGTCTGGAAAATCTTATCCACGGTGGTGGCGTCTTTTACGATAGATTTAGAGGGTTTGGCTCCAGAGGAGCGTGTGTGGGGCTCCTGTCCGTCCTCCAGGATGGTCAGCAGGCAGTACGGGTCACTGAAACCTAACGTCACATTATTTCAGGTGCCAAAACGAGAAGAATAATAAAGAAGAAAAAATGAATTCAAAAAGCATGTTTATTGGATCAAAGTTTGAGGTGCTACGTGATGGTGTTTGATGAAAAGACGACATTTAAGATAAGAGGTGTGCAATATAAAATGATATAATTATTGGGCGTATGGCTTTTTTATTTTCTCCTAGATTGATTTGTCAACCGTAACGCAAACGCTCACCGCTGACGTCTTTTCCCAGAATCCCCTTTGCTTCCTTCAGTGTGGCCATGAGACAGTAAACGGGGGCCTGTTCGGAATCAGACAGCTGTCGTGTGATTTTGGTTTGAATAACCAGTGACACACGGTGACTCGGTTTCTGCCGCTGGTTTCTAAATGTACGACCACCTTTGTTCTCACCTTTGTGCTCTGTACTTTTTCCTGCAGCCTGTCGTGCTCAGCCTCTGTCATAGTGAAGGCCTGGTACATAGGACACGTGTGATTAGTTATGCAGCTGTGGTGTGGGGCGGTTATGGGTTATGATTGTGTGAAGCCCGAGAGGGGTGGTGGTGGTGGGGGGAGGGGGGCTTAACCTCCATGATGTACTGGTGGAGCTGGTTTTGTGTGAAGACCTCAGCCGATGATGGTTTTCCCATCTGATGTGCGATGGTGTACAACAGCTCTTTGTACAGAGGCTTCAGCTTTAAAAAGAAAAATCCGATTAAGATGGTTGCTACAGAGAGGAAAAAGAGAAAGGAAAATGATGTGTTGAAAGATGCTACCTCCAGCTCCTTGTGTCGTCGTGCTCTCTCCTCGGGGTTCTCATCCTCCTTTAAATCCTAACAGGAAACACTCCAGTTAATTTATTCATTCTGTTTAAAACACAAAGATCATTTCATGTTTAAATTTGTGGCATGTGTAAGGTCGTGCACCTTCTTGGTTTTTAATTTCCTCGTCGTCCCCAGTTTACGTGCATGGCTGGGTGAAAACTAACCAAAACAAAATAACATGTAATGCAAGTTCATGAAATTTGCAAGAAGTGAATTGTGAATTGAATAATAATTATTTCATTTTCTTGCTTTCAGAGAAATCAACACGGGGTTGCTGATCACCGAGATAGATTACACAACAAAGTAAGTTTTCCTTTCTTTTTTTCATTTCCTGCTCAGATTACCATGAATTGAGATTGAGAACAAATAGCTCACACTTCAGTATTACATTAAGGTTCTCAAACTTTCCAAAATCTGGAAATACCTTTTTATTTTGAAGTACAACATTATTATTATTTTTGTTTTACCTGACTGACTCTAGGTTGGCCTCCATCCTGCAAAACAGGTCAAAGTAAATAAGTCAATCAAATTAAAAACAATTAAAACCAAGAAGTAAGGAAAAACTCAAAAAAATACGCCAAAAGCCTCTCGGCTTCAAGGACTTTTGTTTTTTTTATTTCTGATGAAATCCGCCTGTATCAGACTTCCTCTCTCGCTGATATTGAAACTGACTCGGAGTCAACAACCAACACTCAATGTTCCGAAGAGCAAAATAAATCAACATCCTAGAAATATGCATGCAACTCAAACCCGATCACAACTACAGCTACGCCTGAACACACAACTCTACGTGCAAATGGAAGGAACATCGGCAACAAACCGGTGAAATCCAAAATACGCAAACATACAAGTGGTCTGATTCCCTCTGCATCATTTTCTCCAAACTACCGTGAATCATAGTCACACTATTTCAAATCACCACTTGGATCATTTGTACGTGACTCACATGGGTTTGGATTCCATTTTTAAACTCGGCTGGAGAGAAACACATACATTTTCTTCTGAGGTTTTGAGGACAAAGGAAATGGTTTAAAAAAGAAAATACAAATTAAGAAACGTTTTTAAAACCTGTGTAGAAACGGGATGTCCGTAAAACAAAGACGTTTGATGGTATGAATAGTGTGTCCTGTGTCAGTCCATCGCTGAGGAAACTTCAGTGGTTTGTAAGCGCAGTTAACAACAAGAATTACAGAGATGTGGACCGTGTTGAAGACATGTCCCCAGGTGCATTATGGGCCGTACCTGCTCAGGTATTTCCAGGCGATTGTCCTCGCTTGCCATTATGATGCTACTGTTTGGATCCTGCCTGAGAAACTGGTGTGCGTCTGCCCGTGTGTGTGTGATAGGGAAGCTGCATGTGTGGTGTGTCGCACTGCAGCCGGATATCATCACTTCCTGTAGAAGGTGGTAACATCAGCCTCTGTGGCTTGTGTTTTTTTTATTGTTATCTATAGTTTCCTTTTTAAGCTTTTAATCTGAGAGCAAAATAACAGATCTAACTCTGCACACGGGTGGAAGTGCATGATCTGCCTGCACAATTCTCAGGCTATAATCACATCACAACCTCATTTTAAATACATTATTATATAATCTATTGCTACTGATGGGGCTGTGTGAGGCTAAACCAAAACCCACTTGGGAGATAAATATAACTGCTGCATCTTTCACAACGTGGGGACGTCTGTCCTTTGTTGGCGGAACCACACTTTGTTACCAACTGAGAAGAATTGATCTATAAATCTGATTTGATCGAGGGAAAAAAAACGTTTAGTTCAAATACAAATGATTTATTGACAATTCAAAACATCTCTATATATATTTATATATTTTTTTTATTATGTACAAAAGTGATAGTAAAAGTATGTTGTCCTCTATCACATCAAACCAAGGCCACCACGTGAACCACTGTGATGACTCATTTGTCTTATCTTAAATACTTTTTTGTGTCCCCAACTCGTCCTTAATAAAATATTGGGCATTTCAAGTCTTTGTCTTTCAGCTCAGGGTTTAGTGTCTTTGTCGGTCGGGCTGGACGGAGGATCCATCAGGTCCTTGAATCCCAGTTTCTCTAGAGGCTCCTTGGCCATCAGCTGACTGGAAAAGACAAAACAACAGCAATGAGGACAATGTTTGACATGTAAATCCTGAGGAAGCGTTTTAATACAAAACATTTAATGATGGGTCTTACTTTTCCATCCGACACTCCAGGTAGTCTTTGGACTGCAGGCGGCACAGCGAGTTGTCAAAGTTGCTGTCTCTCAAACAACTCATGAACTTGTCCTTGAAGCCTTTACACTCTCCTGGAATAATGAGAGGACAGAAGAAAAAACATCACAGCATGTCCTCTGGTGTCCTCCATCAGGACTGAGTGTGTGCATTTGTCTTATAAACATTCATAATACATTCTTTTACTTTGATGGTACATGGTTGTGTATTTATTTATTTAAAAAAAAATAAAAAAGATCGTTGAGAGGATGGGTTTTACTGTGTCCCCTCACAGAGAAAGTGAGACACTCTGTCCACAGAGGACAGCTGTCTGCCCCCCCAGTAGTGTCTCTGCTCCGAGTTGGACTCACCGAAATGATCCAGAGGAAATGATCCTTTATCCGGAGCCCGAGGTTTGAAAGCCTTCGAACTGAAGTTCATAGCGGTGGACATGTCTCCGGTATCTCTGTGTGTCTTTGTGTTTCCTGTGTGTCTCTCTGCGTCTCAGTACCGGGACTGTTGTCGCTTTCTGATGACGTATGAGTATTTTTCTGCAGACAGACATTAGTAATAGAGCAGATCTCATCGATGCACTCAACGCCCAACGAGTAATACAAAAACGAAATTTTCTATGAACTCGTGCCTCTAAACTAAAATATCTTTTAAGCGTATAAATATTATCAGACAAATAATTATATAAATAAAAATCGAATAAAAAGAACACCTAATCTGCCACAGGGGGATTGTATTATAAATGTACATTACATAGCTATTTTTTTTATCACGTTTAAACATTGTATTTAAATTTGAATGCAACAAAATATAAGATTTAGTCTACGGTTTGTTGTCTCGGTGGTAAAAACATGTGCGGAGAGGTTTTTGTGTAGATATTAAGCGTATGGTGTGTTGTGTTTTTCCACCGCTAGATGTCGCACTCTCCTCTCAGGCTGGAGGAGGAGGAGGAAGATGCTGATGGGGACACACGGGCGGATTATTATGCAGTCGGTGAGCCTGGCTAACGGAGACAATCAGAGACAACAGAGATCTCAGTGAGCAGCGGACGGTCCTCTATCCTCGTGCATGTCCCCTGCGGAGGCGGGACGGATAACGGGTCCATGGCGCTGGAAGCGGACGCGGACAACCGGCTCCTGCAGGGCGTGCTGGACACACCGGGGAACGGGACGTGCGCCGACTGCGCCAACCCAGGTACGGAGAAGCGGGGAGGGAGGGGGGCACTGTGGTCCAAAGTGTGGGGCACTGTGGTCCAAAGTGTGGGGGGGGGGGGGGCGGAGGTCCCAGGACACTGTGGTTCAAAGGTGGGGACAATGCACCTCGACCTGGGCCTTTGGACTCCTGAGCCTTAAATACTTAAAACACGCCTGTGTCGGGGCGCACCAAGACATGCAAGGTGTGTGCATGTGCCTGTGTGTGTGTGTGTGTGTTGTGTTGTGGTTGTGTGTCATCATGTTCTACAATGTCAGCAGCCTCCATTCAGCCCGCTCAGTAATCATCGGTGTGTGTCTGTGTGTCTGTGTGCGTGTGACTCTGCGTGCGTTTGTGTGTGTGTGTTAATTTTTTTTTTGCTTAGTGACAGTAGTGGTGCACATCCATAGGAGTGCCACACCTGGATAATGCTCCTCCAAAGGCTGCTCATCAATATGTCTCCATTCCTTTCTGTATCTCCCCCTGCTGCCCCCCCCCCCCCCATCTCCCCTCCCTCACTCCCTCCCTCTCTCTCTCTCTCCATCCTCCCCTCCCTCTCACTGAAATGCCAGTACACCCAGTGAGAGGCTCCAGAGCAGGCGGTACGCCCAGTGCTTGGAGCCCGTCCCGCCCAGGACGCCTGTTCCTCTGAGGACAGGCTGTATCTCAGCAGCTTTTTGGAGCCGACAGAGTCATCAGACATCTTTGTGTGAGCCTTGGAATTTTTAAGACTCTCGTCGTCTTAACCGCGGAGGCGCTGAACTTATTGAGCTGTGTTTGCGAGACGCCATGACCACTGTGGGGGCTTTCAAGTATTTTTTTCATGTGTCCACCAACATACGTTACGCAATTCAGCCCATCTCTAGACACATTATGACAATATTGATCCCAGCGGATGCATCCTATTGACTTCAGTGATCCCCTGACCTGCATCCTATCTTGGGATTATTGTATGTGTGATCACACCTGTGGGACAGATGGTCTGTGTGGTGCAGATGTGGGATGTCTGGTGGAATCAGGCGATTTTTTTTATTGCTCAACAAGTGCTGTGATTTTCCTCTTGAGCATGGAACGGCCAATAATCCTCTGCAGCATCTTCGGGTGAATTCATCTCATCCAAACCATCTCTCTCCACCCGGTACGGAATCAGGCTTTCTCAGGCTCATAATTCATCCTTCATAATGGTCATGATATGAATTATTGATGCCGGTGCTGTGGCTCCATTCCACACGGGGACAAGATCTCATCTGACTGGCTTTTTGAGAGAAATATCACTTTCATTCCTGCTAAAAAAAACCAAACAATAAAAACAACACACAAATAATTTCAATAGGAAGCAATGTCAACACACACAAACACACACACATGGGGACTTGGGAGGTTGTAAGGATTGATCAGTGATTTTTTATTTGCGGAAAACTAAAAATGTTGTATAAGAGCTCAGTTTTTTTGTACACACTATATCAGAAAGGTTTAAACTCAGTTTTATTCTGAATGCAGACCTTAAACAAAGAGAAGAAGACACAGTTTAAATAAAAAAATCAGAGATCATTTGTCTTTTTAAAGCTCTACAGTAATTAACTGATTTCATACAGTCCTAAAAGCGGCATTGTGTGAATTTTGCAGTTAAAGACAAACATCATCCCTTAACGTCAGCCTGAAACTACATGGTGCCCTTTTTTTTAACGCCTCATCATTCCCTTCTTTACCTTTTTGCTCTTTGTGTTTTTTTTTTTGGTCTCAGAGGAGAGCTGCAGGTTTCTGCAGCTCAGCAGCCTCCTGTTTTTTTTTTTGCCCTTCGCTAAGGACACACAAACCACTTCTCTCTCCCCCCAGAGAGACGCCTCGGCGTGTTTAATAACCGGCTCATGGCTTTTGCTCACTATTTTTTAACGCTCTGTCTTTTATTTAGTCGGAGAAACTTGGAGAAAATGCGTTAAAGGCCTTTTCCACTGCAAACGTCAGATTATTACTTTGCCATATTTAAGGCTCATTGGTTTGCTGTAGGTGCGCTCCATTGGCTGGAGGGAATTAATTGAACAGATTCTCACTTTGTCCAACAATTTAAGGCCCAATTTGATGATGATGATGATGATGATGATGATGATGATATAATAATAATAATAATAATAATAATAATAATAATAATAATTCTCTTAATCCAGAGAATTACAGTAGCTAATTCCCATTAAAGTAATAATCATAAATAGAATAATTATAAGTATTATAATAATAATAATTATTATTATTATTATTATTCTTATTATTATTATTATTATTATTATTATTATTATTCTATTTATGATTATTACTTTAATGGGAATTAGCTACTGTAATTCTCTGGATTAAGAGAAACAAATCAGGAGTTTTGGAATAATGTGGATAAGAGACAAAAAAAATCAAAGGGAATGAAAGAGGATTTTACTGTTTCAGTTATTCATTGCTTTGTTGAACTGGAAATATTTGTATTTATTATTTTTTTGGGGCGTCTTTCTTTGAGCCCTGCCCTGGGATTTATGACATAAAACTTAGAAACCTTTTTTATTTAGAACTGAGTACATCCAGGGAGCTCGGAGGATTTCCCTGCAGCATCTTATTCATTTTATTCCCCCCCAAAACTTTAGA